>JANAVB010003200.1:9363149-9540649 GCA_029216955.1 Iris pallida
GATTGCCGCCGCAGTTGGTTTGGGGATAAATATTGGATACTTACGAAAAAGGGTTCCCAATAGTTGGCTTGAAGAGATATATATTATGGTATGTACATGCTTAAGTAGCTGAGTTGTGCAGGAAGGGATGGCGGCTCGAAGAGTATTCGACTTGTGGATCATCGAAAACTTCTCTTGGATGGTCTTCTAAATGATTTGAGGGATACAGAGGATTCAGTTCGTCGAGACAAAGTGGTGAATATGACGAGTCAAAAATTGAGGGTCAGTTTGTCGGTCCTATGACAGCTGGTCGATCTCTAGGAAGGGGTTATTCTATGGATTCGATTTTTTTGAAAAATGGTTTACCAAAGCTTCAAGGGCAATAATGGTTTCAGTAGTTCAAAAGTAAGAAGGAGATCAAGGTGTGCAGGAAACGTAATATGAGACAAACACATCTCCATTCACACAGTTCATGGGAGCTGTAGGTTACTGATGACGTGCACAGTACATGACGTTCTGCTCGAGATAATGCATCTGTACTGGAGAGCTTCAGTGTCGGACATGAAGGTGGACATGTTTAGGAGTCTGAATATCGAAAAAGCCATACCGTTTGGTTGGTTGGGCCATCCAAGGATGAAGAATATCGTCAAAACAGTAGCACGTTTCGGTGGAAGATATAAGCCGGGGACATACAGCCAAGACTTACGGTAAGGTTGATCATTAGAGATTTCGGTCTTGGTCGTGTTATTGATGTCGACAGAATCCATTGTTATATAAGGTGTTATGCATGGAAACTAGCATCGATGTGACGGTCGAGGAGCTGGAGACGAGCGAAGATACAAAGCAGCTCGAGGGCTCGGAGATCAACGACATGGGAGAGCAAGAACTGTGTCGCGGGATGACAGCCATAGAGTCCAGTTAAGGAGCCATAGAGTCAACACCTCTCATCGGACTGGAGGGTGAGTATGTTGGGTCAAGTCTGAATTGGTAATAACTTATTTGTGGGATCCATATCTGGTCAATATTTGATTTGATGCAATTTGAAAATCTGTATTTAATATTTTATTTTATTAGATTTGGACGTCCATAATTAATGTTGGACTATTTTAGGATTTTATATTATCTAATTTTTTTATATTTTAGTATAGGATTTTCTTTTTTAGGGTTTCCTATTTCAGAAATTTCTATGACTTAAAATAGAGTTTCTCATATATATATATATATATATATATATATATATATATATAAAAAAATATATATATATATATATATATATATATATATATATATATATATATATATATATATATATGTGTGTGTGTGTGTGTGTGTGTGTGTGTGTGTGTGTGTGTGTTTTGAGGGTAGAGGCAATAGGTAGGGCACAAGGTGGAAGATTCATGGTTCTTGTTCACATAAACTCTAAGAGAAAGTTCATATTTTGCTCTTAGGGCTCGCCATCCAAGACAGCAACAAAAAAAAGATTTGTGCGGGGAGTCGTCTTTTTCGTTCTGAAAGATCGCTGCGGGTAGGATGAGTGATCACAAATTATAATCTTCTTCTATCTACTTGAGTTTGGTGAGGGGATTGAACCTTTGGACAAAAGGTTCATCATAGTTTTTTTTATCAATCTTGTATCTTTTGTCAGGCGTTATATAAATTGAGATTTGTCTAGGTTACGTAGTGTCACGACCCGCACCCTAGAGTAGGGCACGAGAAGTGGGTACGTCCAGCCTACACCGCAGAGTCGGCGGTAGAACGCTGTCCTAGGTTACTATCTAATCAACAACTCACGCAATTATATAATGTACTTGTCAAATCTCAACTCCGAACGGAGGACAAGTAGATATAATGAATCTCAATCACAGTCTAAGAACGATAAGATAACACAGAAGTTGATAACTAAAGACTAACAACAACATTTATAACTACTGAAAATAATATCTCAACAAACTCAAATACAAACTCGAATCTCAAGTTATTATAATTCAAATTCTAAAACATGAAAACTAAACCAAGTCTACTAGCTAGTCTCCCGATCACTCCTGAGTGTCGGGGCCATAGGTCGCTAAGCCATCTCCTGCTCCAAGGCAAGTAGGGCAAACATCCTCAGGGCAGTCATCTGTAATATTTTCAACAGGTCCAGTCAGGACAGGAACGAGTACAAATCATCAAGAAATTCCAAGTAAATGACAGAGAACTATAAAGCAGTTATAGACGGTTTTATTGATGAATATGACAGTTGTATACAGGTGATGGTATAGAGAAACAGCTAAGGTACAAGAAAAGTAAGACAAGTAAAACAAGAGTAGAATCATAGCAATGAAGACTGTAAATAGAAACTAGCTGAACTAGAGCAACATAATATAAGTTCAGAATGTAAATGTAATAAATACAAAACTCAAATAATTCCAGACAACACGAATCTGATACCAGGTGATTCCAGTACAAGATTGAGTCCGGTATAAGATGATTCCAGTCAGTGATCAAAGGTTCCAGGGTGAGTCCAGCCTATACTCTAACAGTGTGTTTTAAAATACCGAGATCGACATGTAAACGGCTGTAGGTAATACGGCACACCGCACACTTGGCCAAGTGTGGGATGGCTATCGTTCCAGAATAGTTCCAAGGGAGTGTTTCCAGATTGGGGTATGTCTACATGTCTTACTCTAGTATTTCCCCGCCCACAAGTACAAGTGAATCCAGAAATGACACGAGAAATAGAGATGAGTCCAGCCAAACATAATGATACCAGCAAAAGGTTCCAGAGTGATTCTAGTAGGTGGTTCCAGTAGTGATTCCAGAAGGTGATGCCAGTAGTGGTTCCAGAAATAGAGGCCAGACAAAATAGTATGTGTGTCGCATACATGAATCCAGTAATATCCATACGTGTTGTAAGAATCACATAAAACTATCTAGAACTGAAGTACAGTAATTGACAAGTAAATGAAAGAACTATCAGAGAATGTACTCGCCTGCTACTCTGAGAAGAGTAGTAAAATATCAGATGTCTGCACCGGAGTCACAAAGTCCTAAATAGAGCAGTATGGGTTATGACATGTTTAAAATAAGGTAAATGAAAGCTACCATACAATCTACATGATTTCTAGGTCGATTTAGGTCAAAGTCAACTCTAAGTCAAACCTGGTCAACTGTCTAGGTCAAACTAGGTCCAAGTCAGACTTGGTCAACTCTGGGTCAACCCAAGTCAACTACACTAGTCAAACTAGGTCAATCTTAGTCTAGTCAAGTCTCACTAGGGCTAACCAAGCCTAGACTAGCAAGCACACATCAAAACTGGGCTATACAAGTCAACAACACACATTGCATATACCATATGTATATACATACATTCATACATGTGCATAGGCACTCACTTGTATACATTCCTACACATAGCATGCATTGTCTACATTTATTCATGTTAATTTGCTATTCATTGTCATCATCATCACATTGGCATTCATTTAACCATTATTCATGCATGCATTTTCTATACTACATACACTTGTATATATACATAGAGGCATGAATATGTAAAGATATGTAGAGTGAGGGATTAAGGCACAGGTGAGTGTGGTTAGCAAGTGTCAAGCAAGTTTCAAATAAGAGAGAAGGTGTCTATGTGTGTATGTGATAAAAACAGTGATGTATAAAGTGTCACAAAGCCATAGTTAATTAGAGTGTCAATAGGAAAAAGGTTAGTGTGTGTGTGTTAATAGGGGGGCTGTTCTCAGGATTTCAGTTAACATAACTTAGGTAGTTCAATATAGAAATCAGTTGAGTTCAGTCCACTACATACTCGAAATCACATTTCATAATCAACCATGCTCAATCACACATGTATCTACCTTAACATTAGCCAATACACATGTATAAATTAATATGGCAAGTTAACATCAATTAACAGTAGAAAGATGGAAATCAATTGACAATATCAAATGGTTCAAGAAACTGGAAATTAAACTCATCTCAGTTTAGAAGAACATTGAATCACAAAACAGTTTTATGATGATCTTCACAATTGTAAATGGAAAGGAAATCAATTGACAATGTCAAGGTTCAAACATACACAACAGTTTAATAATAAACCCAACAAGAGTTCTAAGGAAACAGTCCTAATAATCTCAGATTTACATTGGAATCAATTCAGTTTTCAACACCTAGTTAACAGGACATGCTCCCAGGTTATATATTCATGAAATAAGCACATAATAGATCGAGAAAAATCAGTTAACAGTAAACACCATGCATTCCATGCATTCAGTTGCTCAAGGCAACTTCCAGATTTAAGTTCATGAACACCCTCTAACAGTCCAATCTTTAAACTCAAGTTCTAGCCCAAAAACACATCAAACCAGTCCCCAATTCGACATACACATAGGAATTATGTAGGAGAACAAGTTAGGAAATTAATCACATGTATTTAGCAGTGTTAAATAGGTAGAAAATGATGGCAAAGTCCATTCTTGAAAATCTGGACAGAACACAATATAGACTGATACACACAGTTTTAAATAAACAGGGAATTGAAGATTTAACAATGAAAATCGAATTAAAAAATCAATTTCAGAGGTTGGTAATGAAAGTAAGTAATGTACACATGCTATACAAATGGTTTGTGTCCACAAAAGTGGACACAAACGTGTCCAGAATCAAAAGCCACACAATCAGTGCACAGAAACTGACACTGCCTCGTGCACGTGTTCACACCAACGCAGTGCACGACACGACACGACACAACCCTCGTGCTCGTGTCCCAAGGTTGACCTAGACTAGGGCTATCCAATGGACACCCTGTCCTGTGTCCAAGTCACGTGTACTGGACACGAAACGTGCGTGTCAGTGCACAAAAATAGTGAAGGACAGCACAGGCCAAGCCCCATGCACGAGCTCGTGCGTGTCCGACACGCCACGTGGGCTCGTGCCACTTGGCACACGGGGTGACAGAAGTTGCCCCAACACGTGTGTCAAGTTTCACGTGTCGGGGAGTCGTGTCCAGGGCGCTGTGTCCCCCGAGTAGCAGGACAGCGTGCACAGCCTGCACGCGCGCGTGCAACCGCGTGTGCACGGTGTCAAAACCGACTCGACACGACACAATGACACCCCCAGAACAACAAAATGCATAAGCAAGCTCAAAAACTAAATTCCTATTCAATTAGATTTCGAAAATAACACAAATAGTTTCTTTGTGGCATTTCCTCAAACACATTCAAAGGAATACTGATACGTGTCCAAATAGGACACGAAATGGCACGAAATTCTAGGAAAACCTAGTCCTACAGTTTGGCTAGGGTTTGGACATCCTAAAAATGATTTTTGCAGAATTTTTAATAGGTTAGATAAGGTTTTACCTAGTGGTGCACCAAGCTTCAAAAATACACCAAAGTAGAGATCCTATCAAGCTCCAAAACTCCTCAAATTGTGTGCCCCCTGTCAAATCTCAATTAAAACAGCAAGGAAACACTATTTAGAGACTATAGGAATTTGTTTGAAGGAAATAGGAGCTAATTTGGATTTTCTATGAATTTTCAAAGATGGAACATTACCTCTTTCCTAAACTTGATGAACCCTAATGAAAAGAGGCTTGTCCTAAGTTTTTGGGAGAATATAAATAGGGGAATGGGCTGTTGAAATCAGTAGGGTTAGGGTTTTAGATGAGTGGTTAGGATCACTCCAACAATTTCCTAGCCTTCCTATTGGTTGAGGCTTCTTTTCACAAATATCTCAAAAGGAAATATCTCATCCTAATAATATCTAGATATTACTAACCTTGGCACTTAGTAGGAATGCTCTAACCCTAATTTCAACCTCATGACTAATCTAGGTTAGGTTAACTTATAGGTTAAGGCTCCACCAAAAGACTAGCACAATATTTAATTAATATAAATTACAAATTCACAAAATTGCCAAAATGACCAAAATACCCTTAGGCTAAAAATTGGTAAATTGAGTTCCTAATCACATGACTAGGCTCCTTTGGTCATGGTTAGTCTCTAGGCTGAGCAATACTAGGGTTTAGCTAGCTAACCATCAAAATCACAAATCACTATTTTAAATAGTTTTAAATTAATTAAAAAATCACCAAAAATCACATCATGATTTAAATATCATTATTAAATAAAAATAATTATAAAATTTCAAAATTGCCCTCATTTGGAAAACTGGGTGTTACACGTAGTCACCGAAAATACGTTGTTTGATCTGTCTAGGTGTTCATGGTAGATTGGTTCGTTATCATCAGGTGGGTTGGCATCACTTTCACGTCCGTGTATGTGGCTGAATCCGGTTCGGGTTACGCACGGTTTTCCAACACATAAGAGGGTCTAGGTCTCGTCATGACAGTTGATTTGGCATGACTGTCCAAAATAGAGACCTAAATAAAAATTTCGAATACTACTATACGAGATCCTAAAATAAAACTAAACACAAATTTCGAATATTATGAAAACATGAATGAGATCAAACGCTCAGTCCAAGTCAGCCATCGTGACGAGACCTAGACCATCTTCTGAACAATATGGAGACCTAAATACAAAATTCAAATATTATAGGAAACCCTAAAACAAAATAATCCTAAATTAAAGGTTATTAGCTAGCTGGTGAATATAGCTTGTATAACAAAGAACTGTTAGTGGGGGAGGGAGAGAATTAATTAGCAACTGTGAGGAGCATCTCTAAGGAATATGCCCCCCTTAATTTGTCTCGGAGAGAAGATGAGTAGTTGTTGTTAGTCCCGGGGCTTGATCAAAGATGGTAGACTCGATGTCGAGATCAGAGGTTCAACAAACGTTCACCTTCTGATTATTCTCGAGATCTAAGAGGAACACTATAATATAAATATGATTACAAAAGCAACAATAATCAGAAAGTAAATCTCACGTTCTTCCTCGCAATCGCAGTTACTGACGGACAGAACTGAGTTCAGAAAATAAATCTCACATTCTTCCTTGCAATCGCAGTTGCAGACGGACAGAACTGAGTTACAATTTAGATGAAGGAGAAGAAAGAAAAATCCCTCCCACAACATCCTTAATGCTTAACATCTTATCCTGGAATGTCCGTGGTCTGGCGAACAAACCTACATTAAGGAGAATAAGCAGTCTGCGAAAAATCCACAAGATCGATATCTTCATTATTCTAGGAACCAAAATCCCCCCCAAAAGATTAAAATCTATCCAGCTACAGCTGGGCCTTCCCACGGCCAAAGCAGACAGACACGATATTTGGATCCTCTGCATGAAGGACGTCAATGTCGGAGTCATCCAGGACTCTCGACAGGCCCTCTCCTGCTGGTTTGAACACCCCATGCTTCCAGATCGTGGCATCCTATCTGCGGTCTACGGCAGCTACGATATTGCAGAGTGGAAACACCTTTGGAACGATCTCCTTGACATCCATCTCCACCACACCAACTCTCATTGGCTTTGCATTGGGGACTTTAATGCGATTACCTGCAGAGAAAAGAAAATTGGGGGCCGCCCCCCTCCCATTCCGGCTATGCAAGACTTCAACAACTTCATCTTCAATGCCTTCCTAGCCTCTCTCCAGTTCATCGGCAATGCCTTCACCTGGTACAACATGAAGGATGGTGACCGTCGTCAATATTCTCAGCTGGACAGGGCCCTCACGAACGCCTTCTGGCACGGAATGGGGATCACTACCAACCTGTCCCACCTCAACTCCTCAGAATCTGACCATGCACCCCTGCTGGTTGAAATTAAAAAAATACTAATTCATTCAAAAAGAACTTCCAGTTCCTCGACTTCTGGATCGACCACCCCCAATTTTTGGGCATCATTGCGGAAGCATGGAATCGAGGGGACTCTCCCAATCCTCTCACCCGGATGAGCAACAAGCTCAAGGCAACGAGGAAAGCCCTGTCCAATTGGAGTAAACTTGCCTACGGGGACATTTTTCAAGCCGTTCGGGTTGCAGAGGACGACGTCACCCTAGCCGAACCCATGTTCGCCACGGACCGCTCCTTAGCGGCCAAGAGAGCCCTGAACCTCACCAAGGCCATGCTCAAATTCAGGCTCAAAGTGGAGACAGACTTCTAGAAACAGAAAACGAGGTTGAAATGGTACAACGAGGGGGATAAAAACTCAAAGTATTTCCATGCCTGTGTAAATGGCCGCAGACAGAAGCTATCAATTCACCATACAGCTGACGACAACGAGAACATCATTACCGACCACAAGAGCATCCAAGCGGCTGCCACAGATTTCTATTCCAAATTATTCTCCAAAGAGATGGATCACAAAGATAGATCCTTCCTAGATCAAATTTTCCCCCTCATTAATGAAACCGACAACATCCAGTTGGAACGTCCCCTACAGCCCAAGAAGTCAAAGATGCTGTGTGGGCTCTAAACGAGCACAGTGCGCCTGGATCGAAAGACTTTTCGGGGGTATTCTTTCGCACATGCTGGGACATTATCAAGCAGGATATCATCGATGTGGCTATTGCATTCTTCGAAGGTGCCATATTGTAACGACCATAGTTCGTATTACGTATTTTGGTATACGTGTCCGTATATTGCATGTCTCATTGTATGATTTATCTTGGCTTTTTATTTGCTTGGTTCAGCTCGATTGGCTTGGCTTTTCATGTAGACCAACCCCATATACCACCCCTTCCCTCCTTTATTAGCCGCCCCCTTCTCTCTCCTCATTTATTTTCTTCATCATTACTTCTTCTTCCTCTATTACTCTCTCCACCCACTAGAGAGAGAGCCTAGGCAAGTGCAGCTTGCTTCATGGAGGAACTCAAGTTTTATTGTTCTATTTTCTTCTCCACAAGATTCTATGATACTTTAATACTTAGCATTTCTAATTTTCATGGTTCAATTTGTGTAGATCTAAGTTTATTGTATTTTTGGATTTTTTGGATTTTGATCTATCTAACCTTGTTATTCTCGAGTTTTGATGGTTCCATGATGTAGAGAATTTCTTTCTATCCCATTTTGACCTATGGAAGTTTGGATTTAGACCTTGGATGAAGGAGTATGGAGCTTTGAAGCCATGACTTTTCATAGTTCTTTTCTCGAAAGGTGGAGAAGAAGAACAGTTCTCTGGCCGCATGGCTTTTTATGCGGTAGTTTCCTTAGCCGCATGGCAGTCTTAGCCGCATGGAAGCTTTAGCCGCATGGACTCCTGAATTCCTTAGCCGCATAGATATCTTTGGTTTCCAGCTGCATGAACTCATTATTTCCCTTGCCGTATGGACTTCTACATTTCTAGCCGCATGAGCCCATATCTTTCTAGCTGCATATGACCCGTTCTCTTTGCCGCATGTGCCCTGCATCTCACAGCCGCATGGACTTCTGCTTTTCTAGCCGTATCAGCCTGCATCTTTCTAGCCGCATATGACCCATTCTCTTTGTCGCATGCGCCCCGCATCCCACAGCCGCATGGACTTCTGCTTTTCTAACCGCATGAGCCCGCATCTTTCTAGCCGCATATGACCTATTATCTTTGCCGCATGTGCCTCGTATCCCACAGCCGCATGGACTTCTACTTTTCTAGCCACATGAGCCCGCATCTTTCTAGCCGCATATGACCCGTTCTCCTTGCCGCATGTGCCCCGCATCCCATAGCAGCATGAGCTTTCCCCCCACAGTCGCATATGCTCGTATTTCCTGAGCCGCATGAGCTTGCTCCCCCACAGCCGCATATGCTCGTATTTCCTCAGCCGCATATGCTTGCACCTCCCAGTCGCATGAACTTGTTTTCCTTAGCCGCATGGCTCTTTCCATAGTCCTTGTCCTCTTTTATTATTATTATATTATTATTATTATATTAGAATATCACAATTATGCTCATGTTTCCTGATCCTTTGTGAATGCTTATACCAAGTAAATTTTGTACATGTTCCATGAACACGATAGTGGTCCGCCGTGGCGCACTCTTGACGAGTAAAACCTGACATGATATACCTTGATATATTGTTGTGACAGCTAGCTCGACATGACAAGAATGATTGGCCTGGACATCATGGACGATTGTGTTTGTACAAATAAACCAGCATTATCTTGCATCATGTCTAGGATAGGGAACCATGAATACCACGATTGAGGGTTACCTACTGAAATTGACTAAGGCTAATACTAGAAAATCCAGTAGTCATGGAGAGATTTCCCAGCTAGAGGCAATCCCGTTATCTGGGCGCCCCATCATGGGATTTGTACCCTAACCGTCGGATAGGACATATTTCCAACACACTGACATGTGATGTAACCACCAAACTACTTAAAGGGTACATGCATTCTTGGACGATGTACCCACATGAATTCAATCCCCTAATTGCGTTTGGATAACCTAGATGGTCTGCAGGGCTTGTGGCTGCTGGAATAATCTTATTGCATTTTGCTAGTAACTACGCATATGATTACCCTAGTTAGTTAAAGTATCAAGCCGTACTCATTGCATGGCCGTGATTGATTGGATGGAGTCTAGTCCAGCCTAGTTTTGTTCTGATCCTGTACAAGATTGTAGCATGACCTGATTTTTTGTGCTTTACTTATCGATAAATGATGAGAAACCAAGTTCTGTTCAGGTGAAGGGTTACAACTCCGGTCCTTGTTTGGTTAAAGGGTTATAACTTGGTTATCTGAATAGTCCCATGGTTCTCTTATCATATATCATCATGATTATTTATGCTTACCTTAACAATAATGATCAGGGGTCCAGTTCTGTTTAGGCGAAGGGTTACAACCTTGGTCCTTGTTTGGTTTAAGGGTTGTAACCTGGCTCCCAGAGCAGTTCTGTGTTCTCTCTTTGTTTATTGTCTTATTGCACCTACGTCATGCTCGTCATGTTTTACTTTACCAACAGGAATTTGAGACGGGTTTCTATTCAGGTGAAGGTCTACAACCCTGATCCTTATTTGGTTTAAGGGTTGTGACCTGGCTACCTGAAAGGTTTCCTCGTACTTAATTCACTGTTGTTGTCTCTGTTATTACCAGTTTCTTTCATATACATAATTATCATTAAAATCCATTTATGTTATGCTGGTTTTAGTTCCTAAGTGAAGCCTCCTTTGTGGCACGTGCTCTTTCTGGGGTCTGACCCAGCTGGTTTTGTATGGCCAGATATCGGAGCAGCTCTAGAGGATCTACCTACCTTCCAGCCAGATGGTGACTACCAGGCGTAACCCTGGCAACGAGTGGGTTCTATTTTGTTCTCTTACTCTATTGTAAAAATATTCTTTTGAGGCGTTCAGCCGGTGAGCACGTGTTAGCTCGTATTGTACCTTTAATTACTGTCTGCCTACGGGATATTACATGATTAACAAATCCTAGGGTTGATCATGTATGACTGAAACTCTTGCTAGTCTTGACATTTTGTACGACTAGCTTCATGATCATCCAAATATGTAATTTATGGGACGCCTTACTATTGTATATTTGGTGCTCTAACATCTCGTAACTGTTATTCCTTGCTTGAGATTGTGATAATAGGCTTATTCATGACCATAGGTGACTGATGGCCAGTTGTTAAACCCTCATGTATCTAGACAGCCGTGACCATATAGTGTGGTGGGTTGCACTTCAATATACGTTGCTGGCTATGTTCGCCCCCGCTCTCCAGTATTCTGGTTCTGGGGCGTTACATGGTTTAAGTGGTGGCCCATGCAGGTCTTGTAAATCAAGATATTTGAGAGTTTACCGAATAGATGTCTCAATCAGCGCTCGTCCTTGATCTCTGCTCGTATCCTCTAAATCCCTGAAAATCTTGACCTGATCACATGCTTCTATCTTTGATCTGTCCTGGTCCTTCCTTATTGTTTCCTATGTCGTCTTCTTCGGTGGCATTGTTTCTGGTCCTACCGATCGGCAAGGCGGAGCACCTCCCGTGGACCAGCAGTAACTTGGAGATCAAGCCCAGTATTCCGGAGTAGCCTCCAGAGTCATGCCTACTGGGGGTTAGGAGCACCAGTTCAGCCCGTCCAGCCTGCAGAGCCTGATGATTGTACCTTAGTGGGTCTCATCAGGACATTGTTAACTTTTCAGGATCATCGAGGAGACGCCTTGCACCAGGCAGTGACAGATGCTCTGACCAGAGGAGGTCATAAAGGGAACAGTACGGCCAACAGCTTCAAGCGCTTGAACCTTCCATTCTTCGACAACAGTGAAGATGCTATTGCCACAGATGTATGGCTTCAGGACACAAAGGTGATTCTAGAAGCAGCCAGGACTCCAGAAGACGATAAGGTGGTCGTGTTGTGCCTACAGTATTACGATCTTGCCCGCAGCTGGTGGGTGACGCAGGCAGTTGGATTAGTGGCACCTATTGCTTGGGCAGTATTCCGTAAGAGATTTCAAGCCAAGTACTTTGATGCTGTAGCTCGGTATGATCAACAGACGAGGTTCACCAATCTGAAGCAAATGGGCAGGACGGTCGACGAATATGCAGCCGAGTTTTCGAGACTTAGTCAATTTTCTCCCTCCTTGGTAGCGATCGAGTTCGACAGAGCCCAGCGGTTCCAACAGGGGCTCCATCTAGAGATTTTGTTGGCAGTGGAGCAGTTTGAGCATCAGACTTTGATGCGATATTAAGAGCAGCCAGGAAGCACGAGTATTCCTCCTAGAGGATCGTGGATAAGACCGGGGGTCGGAAGCAATCCCATAGCCAGATGAATCAGTCTTTAGCACCAGCCCCGACAGCTAAGACTTTGACCATTGGAGCTCCGAGGCGGGCGGTCTCAGTGACGTCGGTTCAACATTCAACCCCGACGTAGCAGAAGCACTCTTCCGCAGTGGGATGTTCACACTGCGGGAAGCCAGGGCATTTAGTATCAGAGTGTCGCAAAGCACAGGGTTTGTGCTTGGTTTGTGGTGCCCCAGACCACAGGGTTAGGAACTGCCCGAACAGGGGGAGTTCATCTTCATCAACCTTTTTTAGTCCCTCGGTGAGAGGACCAACACCAATCTAGCAGTAGCAGCAGTACTCGTTCTCGAGGCCATTGCTGATGTAGGCCCAGGTATTTCAGCAGCAGAGACCACAGCAGTATGCCCAAGCCCAAGCCCTGATCGAAAGCAGACAGAGAGGTTTCAGTAGAGGGGATCCGCACCCAGAGGACATGGTCAAGTGCTGGCTTTGACCATAGGAGAGGAAGGATTGGCACCAGGTGAGGTAGTAGCAGGTACTTTTCTCGTCAACACCTTTCCGACATCAGTATTATTTGATTATGGTGCATCGCATTCATTTATGTCTGCACGATTCGTGACACGGATAGGACTGGAGCCTGAGTCATTATTAGTAAGGCTCATATACTTACTGGTAATGGACTTGTGGGAGTAGATAGAGTGTTTTCCTCGTGTCGGATCGTAGTTAGCGGTAGAGAGTTTCCCGCTAGGTGATAAAATTTCTGATGGCCGATTATGATGTGGTCTTAGGGATGGATTGGTTGAGAGACTGGCATGCTAGGATAGACTTCCATATTGGCAGGGTTGTTTTTAGCATTCCAGGCGAGCCAGAGTTTTTTTTTTTTCCGAGGCAAAGTTGAACCTTCTCCTCCAGTATTGCGGATGGCAGTAGCAGCAGTACAGTTACCCCGAATAGTCGAAGAGTTTCCAGATATTTTCCTAAAAGAGCTTCTAGGAATGCCGCCAGAGCGATAGATCGATTTCACCATAGATTTGATCCCAGGGAAAGCCCCAGTATCAGAGAGTCTACAGGATGGCACCGTCAGAGTTAGAGATATTGTACAAGATGATTGAAGAACTCAGGACCAAGGGATTCATTCGTGCTAGTGGATCGCCTTGGGGAGCCTCGATGCTTCTTGTGAAAAAGAAGGATGGTACGTCCAGGTTATGTTAGATTATCATACCTTGAACTCAGTGACAATCAAGAACAGATACCCTCTTCCGAGGATGGATGACTTGTTTGATCAACTCAAGGGGGCAGCAGTATTCTCGAAGATCGACTTGCGGTCAGGATACCATCAGATCAGAGTCAGAGAGCAAGGCATCCTGAAGACAGCTTTCAGATCTAGATATATGCATTGTGAGTTCCTGTTATGCCATTTGGAGCAACCAAGGCGCCGACTGTATTCATGGACCTCATGAATCGTATCTTTATGCCTTATTTGGATCAGTTCATGATTGTGTTCATAGACGACATCCTGGTCTACAGCAAGAGTGAGGCAGAGCATGAGCAGCATTTCCGTATGGTTTTTCAGATTCTCAGTGAGCACCAGTTGTATGCCAAGTTCAGTAAATGCGAGTTCTGGGTCGATCGCATTTCATACTTGGGTCATCATCGCTAGAGAAGGAGTGAAAGTGGATCCCCAGAAGATTGTGGCTATTGAGACATGGCCAGTACATAGCACAGTTGTAGAAGTTCGTAGTTTTCTTGGCTTGGTCGGCTACTACTGACGATTTGTTTCAGACTTTGCTCGGATTTCAGCACCATTGACTCAGTTGACCCGCAAGGATGTACAGTTTGCTTGGACAGCAGAGTGTCAGATTTTTTTTGAGAAGTTGAAGCGAGGCTTGATGACGGCACCCATTCTCACACTTCCAGATGGAACCGGGGGATTCTCAGTATTTGTGATGCTTCAGGCAGAGGTTTAGGATGTTTTTGATGCAGCATGGAAAGGTAATAGCTTATGCGTCACGTCAACTTCATGATGATGAGAAATTACCCAACCCATGGCTTGGAGCTGGCAGCAGTAGTATTTGTACTTAAGTTGTGGAGGCACTACTTGTACAGAGATAGGGTGGAGATTTTCACCGACCACAAGTGCCTGAAGTATGTTTTCACCCAGAAGGATCTTAACATGCGTCAGAGGAGATGGCTAGATCTACTTGTGGATTATGATGTCAACCTGCAGTATCACCTAGGGAAGGCCAACGTTGTTGCAGATGCATTGAGCAGGAGAGCTTGAGTTTATTTTCTAACAACACAACCTGAGTTGTTAACAGATCTTCAGAAGATGGGTATTGAAGTTGTTCTTCCTACCAGTATGATACTGATGGCCAGTATGCAAGTTCAGTCCACTATAGTCGAGAGATCCGGATGGCTCAGTCAACAGATTCCAAGCTTCAGCGGCTCAGAGAAGAGTGTGAGACAGGACGAAGACCAGAGTTATGCATTCATGAATATGGTATACTTCGACATGGAAAGCATCTTTGTGTACCCAGTGGTGATATCAGACATGAGACCATGGCAGAAGCTCACAGTTTGCAGTATTCCATTCATCCCGGTAGCACGATGATGTACCATGATATTCATCAGCACTTTTGGTGGAATGGCATGAAGAGGGAGATAGCCCGGTTTGTCTCTCGATGTTTGGTTTGCTAACAAGTTAAGGCTGAACATCAGAGGTCAGCTGGACTTCTTTAGCCCTTGCCAATTCCAGAATGGAAGTGGGAGCATATAACCATGGATTTCGTGACTGGATTACCTAGGTCCCCGATCGGTAGATGCTATTTGGTTTATTATAGACAGGCTCACGAAGGTGGCTCACTTTCTTCCGTTCAGAGTTAGTCAGTCGACGGCTCAGCTAGCAGAGATGTACATCAGGCAGATCGTCAGATTTCATGGTATACCAGTCATTATCACCTCGGACAGAGATTCAAGATTTACTTCGTACTTTTGGCGCAGCCTGCAAGAGAGTTCGGGACTCATCTCCACCAGCTCAGCTTATCATCCATAGACAGATGGTCAGTCAGAGCGTACCATACAAACCTTGGAAGATATGTTACGGTCTTGTACACTTGACTTCGGTGGTTCGTGGGAAGATCACCTGCACCTGGTGGAGTTCTCGTACAATAACAGTTTCCAGGCCAGTGTTCAGATGGCACCGTTCGAGGTACTGTATGGTAGGAAGTGCCGATCTCCAATAGCATGGGACGATATTGGAGAGAGGCAGATGCTCGGTCCAGAATTAATTGCTCAGACAGTTGAGGTGCTCAGAAGAGTCAGAGATCATCTTCGTGTTGCACAAGATCGCCAGCGTTATTGGGCCGATTCTCATCGACGTCCCCTTGAATTCTCGGTCGGCGACCATGTATTCCTGAGGATTTCGCCTAACCGTGGCGTCATTCGTTTCGGCGTACGGAGAAAGCTTAGTCCTAGGTATATAGGGCCGTACGATATCCTCGAGCGAGTAAGAGATGTGTCCTATCGCTTCGCTCTTCCGTCGTCGTTATGTGAGGTGCATAACGTGTTTCATGTATCCCAACTATGACGGTATATCTCGGACCTGAGCCACATCCTGGATCATTTGGAATTGGTTGTTGGTACCAACCTTTCGTATGAGGAGAGGCCCGTATCCATATTGGTCCGGAGAGAGAAGATACTCAAGAACAAGACTATTAGTTTAGTCTGTGTTGCTTGGGATCATCACTCTTTGGATGAGTCAACATGGGAGTGTGAGGATGATATCCAATCATGATATCCCGTTATGTTTGAATCGTAAGGTATAATGTCTTCCTTATGCCTTATGCTCTCAGTTCCTTACTTGAATGAATGATTGCTTGATTGATTTCCTTGTTATAGCTTGTCTGTGATTAGTATAGCTTGTTCTTGCCTCTCTAGCATCTTAATTAAATTTCGAAGATAGAATTCTTTTAAGGTGTGTAGAGTTGTAACAACCATAGTTCGTATTACATATTTTGGTATACCTGTATGTATATTGCATGTCTCATTGTATGATTTATCTTGGTATTTTATTTGCTTGGTTCGGCTCGGTTGGCTTGGTTCAGTTTGGCTTGGTTTTTCATGTAGACCAACCCCACCTACCACCCCTTCCCCTTTATTAGCCACCCCCTTCTCTCTCCTCATTAATTTTCTTCTTTATTACTTCTTCTTCCTCCATTACTCTCTCCACCTACCAGAGAGAGAGCCTAGGCAAGTGCAACTTGCTTCATGGAGGAACTCAAGTTTTATTATTCCATTTTCTTCTCCATAAGATTCTAAGACACTTTAATACTTAGCATTTCTAATTTCCATGGTTCAATTTGTGTAGATCTAAGCTTATTGTATTTTCGGATTTCTTGGGTTTTGATCTATCTAACCTTGTTATTCTCAAGTTTTGATGGTTCCATGATGTAGAGAATTTCTTTCTGCCCCATTTTGACCTATAGAAGTCTAGATTCAGACCTTGGATGAAGGAGTTATGGAGCTTTGAAGCCATGGCTTTCTATAGTTCTTTTCTCGGAAGGTGGAGAAGATTTCATGCGGCAGTTTCCTTAGCCGCATGGCAGTCTTAGCCGCATGGCAGTCTTAGCCGTATGGCAGCTTTAGCCGCATGAACTTCTGAATTCCTTAGCCGCATAGATATCTTTGGTTCCCAGCCACATGAACTCGTTATTCCCCTTGCCGCATAGACTTCTGCTTTTCTAGCCGCATGAGCCCGCATCTTTCTAGCCGCATATGACCCGTTCTCTTTGCCGCATGCGCCCCGCATCCCACAGCCGCATGGACTTCTGCTTTTCTAGCCGCATGAGCCCGCATCTTTCTAGCCGTATATGACCCGTTCTCTTTGCCACATGCGCCCCGCATCCCACAGCCGCATGGACTTCTACTTTTCTAGCCGCATGAGCCCGCATCTTTTTAGCCGCATATGACCCATTTTTTTGCCGCATGCGCCCTGCATCCCACAGCCGCATGGACTTCTACTTTTCTAGCCGCATGAGCCCGTATCTTTCTAGCCGCATATGACCCGTTCTCCTTGCCGCATGCTCCCCGCATCCCACAACCGCATGAGCTTGCCCCCCCAGTCGCCTATGCTCGCATTTTCTGAGCCGCATGAGCTTGCTCCCCCACAGCCGCATATGCTCGTATTTTCTCAGCCGCATATGCTTGCACCTCCCAGCCGCATGAGCTTGTTTCCCTTAGCCGTATGGCTCTTTCCATAGTCCTTGTCTTCTTTTATTATTATTATATTATTATTATTTTAGAATATTATAATTATGTTCATGTTTTCAGATCCTCTGTGAATGTTTGTACCAAGTAAACTTTGCACATGTTCCATGAACACGATAGTGGCCCGCCGTGGCGCACTCTTGACGAGTAAAATCTGACATGATATACCTTGATATGCTATTGCGACAGCTAGCTCGACATGACAAGAATGATTGGCCTGGATACCGTGGACGATTGTGTTTGTACAAATAAACCAGCATTGGCTTGCATCATGCCTAGGATAGGGATCCCTGAATACCACGGTCAGGGGTACCTACTGAAATTGACTAAGGCTAATAACTAGAAATTCTAGTAGTCATAGAGAGATTTCCCAGCTACAGGCAATTCCGTTATCTGGGCGCCCCATCATGGGATTTGTAGCCTACCTTCGGGTAGGGTACATTTCCAGCACACTGACATGTGTTGTAACCACCAAACTACTTAAAGGGTACATGCATTCTTGGATAATGTACCCGCATGAATTCAATCCCCTAATTACATCTGGATAACCTGGATGGTCTGAAGGTCTTGTGGCTGCTGGAATAATCTCATTGCATTTTGCTAGTAACTAGGCATGTGATAATCCTAGTTAGTTAAAGTATCAAGCCGTACTCATTGCGTGGCCGTGATTAATTGGATGGAGTCTAGTCCAGCCTAGTTTTGTCCTGATCCTGTACAAGATTGTAGCATGGCCTGATTTCTTGTGCTTTACTTATCGATAAATGATGAGAAACCAAGTGCTGTTCAGGTGAAGGGTCACAACCCCGGTCCTTGTTTGGTTTAAGGGTTGTAATTTGGTTATCTAAATAGTCCTATGGTTCTCTTATCATATATCATCATGATATTTATGCTTACCTTAACAATAATGATCAGGGGTCCAGTTCTGTTCAGGCGAAGGGTTACAACCTCGGTCCTTATTTGGTTTAAGGGTTGTAACCTGGCTCCCGAAGCAGTTCTGTGTCCTCTCTTCGTTTATTGTCTTATTGTACCCTACGTCATTCGTCATGTTTTACTTTACAAACATGAATTTGAGATGGGTTTTATTCAGGTGAAGGGCTACAACCCCGGTCCTTGTTTGGTTTAAGGGTTGTGACCTGGCTACCTGAATGGTTTCCTCGTACTTAATTCACTGTTGTTGTCTCTGTTATTATCAGTTTCTTTTATATACATAATTATCTTTAATATCGATTTATATTTTACTAGTTTTAGTTCCTAAGTGAAGCCTCATTTGTGTCACTTGCTCTTTCTGGGGTCCGACCCAGCTGATTTTGTATGGCCAGATATCGGAGCAGCTCCAGAGGTTCTACCTACCTTCCAGCCAGAGGGTGACCACCAGACGTAACCCAGGCAACCAGTGGGTTCTATTTTGTTCTCTCACTCTATTGTAAATTTTTTTTTTGAGGCGTTCAGCCGACGAGCACGTGTTAGCTCGTATTGCACATTTAATTACTGTCTGCCTACAGGCTATAACATGATTAACAAATCCTAGGATTGATCATGTATGACTGAAACTCTTGCTAGTCTTGACATTTTGTACGACTAGCTTCATGATCATCCAAATATGTAATATATGGGATGCCTTACTATTGTTATTTGGTGCTCTGGCATCTTGTAACTGTTATTCCTTGCTTGAGATTGAGACGATAGGCTTGTTCAAGACCATAGGTCACTGATGGCTTGTAGTTAAACCCTCGTATATCTAAACTGCCGTGACCGTATAACGAGGTGGGTTACACTTCAATATACGTAGCTGGCTATGTTCACCCCCTCTCTCCATTATTCTGGTTCTGGGGAGTTACATATATACCCCAAAGTCATTTCTAGTGCCAAGATGATCCTAATCCCGAAAAAAGATAACCCAGAGTCCTTTTGCGACTTTCGCCCCATCAGTCTTTGCACCTTCACCAACAAGATCATCTCCAAGATCAACGCAACCAGAATGGCAGGAATTCTTTCTAAGATCATTTCAGAGGAGCAAAGCAGATTTGTTCGCGGGAGGAACATACACAATATGCTGGCTCAAGAGTTAATCACCTGCATGAAATTTCCAGTTAGAGGGGGCAACATCGGTTTCAAAATTGACATGGAGAAAGCTTACGACAGACTGGATTGGCAATTCATGATATAGGTTTTAAGAGCATTCGGATTCTCGAAAAATTGGATCAACATCGTGTGGAGATCTATCAGCAACTCGTGGTTCTCCACGGTCATCAACGGCCAAGCCGAGGTTTTTTTAAATCCAACAGCAGGATTAGACAGGGCGACCCTCTCTATTCTACTGTCTTCATCATAGCAGCAGACGCCCTGGGTAGGAACCTTAACAATATGGTCAACACCCCGAATTTCCAGCACAATCATAGATCCAGCGGATGCCCTATCATAACCCATCTGGCCTTCGCAGACGATTTACTAATCTTCTCTTCAGGGGACGAAGGAGCGGTGGCAGTGGTCCACAACACCCTACAGAGGTACTCTAGATGCTCCGGCCAAAAGATCAATCATTCAAAGAGCGTTATCTACGCACACCACAACACAAATAGAGAGCACACAATCAATCTCTCCAACTTAACATCCTTTTCTGTTGCTTATCCTCCGTTCAACTATCTCGGTTGTCCTTTAGTGTACGGGAAATCCAACGTTGGCATCTTTGAGAACTTGATCACAAGAATCAGGAAGAAACTTAAAGGGTGGTATAATGCAACCTTATCCCCAGGTGGAAAGATGTTCCTCATCAATCACGTGCTCTCCTCCATCCTCATCCATGCTCTGGCTGCGTGCTCTCCGCCCAAGAAGGTTATTTCTTCGATTGAACAGATCTTTTGTAATTTCTTCTGGGGCATTGCAACAGCCAACAAGCATCATTGGGCTAGCTGGGAATCCATAGCTCACCCCACTAGCGAAGGGGGTCTGGGATTTACCAAACTCACTCACATCGTTAAAGCTTTCTCGATGAAATTGTGGTGGAAACTCCGCACGAGCAACAACTTATGAAGCAGGTTTTTGAAGGCCAGGTACTTCAAACACATCCGCCCTTCTATGGCCATATCCAACAGCCGATCCTCAGCGGCTTGGCGTCGTATCCTTATCGGGCGAGACCTTACCGAGCCAGCGATGACTACATTTGGGTGCGGGCGATTCAGACCCATTCCTGGAGAGATGGGTTGGGGATAGCATGATCCCGAGTCTCACGGAGGCCCCGAGAGACAGTAGGATTAGAGACTTGTGGAACCCCATCACTTATGACTGGAATTGGAACAAGATTCGTGAATAGTCCGATAACGAAACGGCGGATAGCATCAGAGTGCACAGATTAAGTATCGATTGCGAGGCCGATGCGCTGAGGTGGACGCTCGAGGCTTCGGGAGCATTTTCGGTGAGGTCGGCGAGAATCGTTATCGAGGGAACCGGGCAGCCGTACCAGGCCATTGTGCACTATTAGCATACTTGCATCCTTAAGAAGTGGTCTTTCCTTATGTGGAGAGTCATTAGAAAGAAATTGCCAACAGATGACATCCTCAACACCATCGGGATCAGCTTAGCATCAGCATCCTCAACCAGCAATACAGTATTGCGTCGGGTGGTGGACGCTTCCACGATCTTGCGACTTCCTGGAGTTCAGCCTCCCATGGCACCTGATAGTCGCAGCGGCCGCCACGTGGGAGATTTGGAAGAATCGTAACAAGGCGAGATACAAAGGTCACTAATACTCTGCCGACCAGCTCATTCGGGAAGTCTTCCGCCAATGCCGTAAACGGAGCACTCTGTGCTCCCATAGTCCGAGAGCATTCTGGTCCGGGCTACACCCCTAGCTCTTGGCGGTTAACTCGTTTCTCCCCCTCTTCCTTCCTTTTGGTGGTATACTTGTATAGGCTTCGGCATTTTGAGCCTTCATTAATAAATCGAGGGAGGTTTTTCATATATATATATATATATATATATATATATATATAATATATATATATAACAACTTTCTTTGGGATTCAGCCTTGCTTCACGATGCCACTACTGCGAGGAGCACTTAACAGACAGCAGAGCACGTCCTTCTTTCGGGGAAGCTGGCCACAGGGATTTGGTCCAAGCTTCATAATAGATTTAGTCTGGTTCACCCGCCTGGGGGCTTCTATGATATCCTCGCCAACTATAGCCGTTCCCACGGACACCAGATCGTAGTAGCCGCCAGTATTTGGATCATTTGGAAGAACAGAAACAAATTCAGATACGAAGGCCGCCAAATCCCCCTCTACAGTTGTACAGAGAGGTCATCAGACAAAGCATCAAAGATAGGAGGCGCTGCTCGCACGTCTACAACACGTTCTGGGAGGCTCTTGTTTAGGCCGTCCTCAGGATTCTACGCGTCTTCCCTATCGGCGTTGCCACGTTCCGCCCCACTTTTTTTATGCGCCTCGCGCTTGTCGTTTTCCTTCCTTTTGTCGCGTTAGCGCGCTTACTTATATAGGCTTCGGCATTTTGCGCCTTTTACTTCAATAAAGATCTGGGTTTCCTTAAAAAAGAAAAAAAATATATATATATATATATATTTTTAAAGATATTATATATATATATATATATATATATATTATATATATATATATATATATATATATATAAACTTATTAGCTACTATTCCTTATAAATATTTTTTTAAAATCTATCAAAAGTTTTATAAATAAAAAGTAATTTGCATATATATATATATATATATATATATATATATATATATATATATATATTATATATATATATATATAACACCCAGTCCCAAAATACGTAGGATTAGGAATGTAGACATGCCAGCTGTATTCATACGAAGTATACTCCAATATATGGAAGCTTCGTATAAATACATAAGCTGTAAAATGCAGTAGAACCATAACTAATCTCATCCACGCAAAATAAATGAATAAAAGACATCATATAAAGATAATGAATTGTCTTGATACAATATGTTGGGCGGAGACAAATCCACTACCAACAAAAAAGGAAAAAAACATGAAAAATGAAAATGAGTGGCGAGCGAAGCGAAGACGATCCAAGTGCATCATCCTCGAAGAAATAGCGATGATCACGGCTAAAGCTATAGCACCTGCGAAAGACAATAGCACACACCTAGCAAGACAACCTGGTCCTCAGAGGGACGTAACAAGACACATAATAGCATGCCATATAAACTGAATAAATATTGCTAAATATATAAGTCAATCGAATTTATAACATGGTCCAATACGCACCTACTGAACGAGCGTACCATCCCCCAACCAAACAAGGACATGAGATGGTAAACTAATTCACGGCGACGTATCTTTTCATGCCATGAATCTAATATGGTATTCGGACCCCAACAAGGTTCAATACCTTCTCATCGAAGTAGTAAGTCACACCTACAACCAAACAAGGACAAGATGTGACGAACTAATCCGTGACAAGTTATTGTTCCAAGCCACGGTCAGATACAAGTACCCAAACCAAAGGTACTCATACCTAACGGATAAGGGTAGCCTAACCATTCTAAGTGAATGCCTTTTAAGAACAGTTCATGGTCGCATGACTACCCAGTCAAGTCGGGAAATTACCAATGCAGTACCTCAGTAGCGAGTCACAACACCATATACTATTTCTCAGTATCGAGCGAGTCTATAGCATACAGTCTACCTATCGTTCCTCAGTAGCGAGCGAGTATACGATAGATAGGGTGGTAGTCAACTTCCAATCATGTTCTTCCCGCCCAATGCTAACTCTATAACCGCTAAGTCAAACTAGCATGCAACCTCTATTAGCGGTTATTTCTATCGCACGGCTTGTACGTACTGGTGTCCAGCCAATCACGCACTTTCGTATTCTACATATGACACACAATCTCGTGTTACAACGTGTCAAGGCCAATGAATACAACACACAAGGTGGTCCCTTAAATCTAGGTTTAATGTGAGAAAAATAACATAGTAGGAAAATAAATAAACAATAAGTTCTAACAGTTATGCTATGTATCACAGTTTTTGCATAAAAAAATAAATAATGCATGAAATATGAGCTAAAAATAACTAAACAGCAAATGGCAAGGTGTCTTGCATGATGTCCTTGCTGGTGAAATCGACAATCCCGTTGGGTACAGAATAGTCACAGGGCTACACAAGATTAACTCAGACGATGTGACAAACTTCTAAAATAAAAACCAAAAATAAAATATTCTGAAATTTTTTTAGGAAAAATATGATGTGTATTTTTCTGTCAGTATTTCGAAACTTCAAACGGATCGTGATTCTGATTCCTGGTTCTCCCAGAATCTCAAAAACACTAAAACGTGTCAGATTTCGGACCACTGACACTCCACAAATTTTCCAGAAAATTAAGTTCCGAATTTATGAAAATAAAATTTACATTCATAAAATATACCTCAATACGATTCCAACAAAAAAAACTGGAGGTCAAAAGGAGTCCGGAGTTGGGAGTTATGGTCATTCGAAGTTGCTACAACCTTTGAAAATTGAGGCTGAATTTGTGACAAAAAAAAAGAGAGAAATTTTGACAAGGATGGTTTGAAAGATGATTTGTGGTGAAAATAATATGGAGGAGTACCTGCCTATTTATAGGATGTGGAAATTCTCTATTAGATAAGAATTAGAATTCCTTTAAACCCAATTTAGATATTTCCTAATTTAATTTAAAAGCAATCAAATCCAAATCCAAATCCAAATCTAATTTAAATCAAATCAAATAAATTCTCTTAGTTTAAAATCAAATCAATTAAATTCAATTTAAATCTATTTAAATTTTTAGCTCAAAATCAAATGGGATAAATATATTTTGAATATTTAACTATTTAAATAAATCCAAAAATCAAATCAAGATTTAAATGGCCACCATAACTTCTAAATATATTTTTCAAAATACCAATAATAATATTTCAAAAATAATAAATATTTTAAATATCTTTTTAATAATAAATATTTATTAATAAATCTTGAAAATTATATTTTTATTTAAAATAGACTAATAAATAATTACGAAATATATGTATGCACGAAATGCATACATGATTGCTTTTCCTAGTATACAATAAAATATTATTTATGATTAATAACTGCTAAAATAAAAGGCTTTTTATAGCAAGAATAATAATTATATAATATTTTGAAAGTGTATAATAAAATAGAAAAAAATTTTTCTAAAATATGTACGCTCGCACATATTCGCACTTGACGAGCAACTACAAAAAATAAAATTTCGTGCGCGACGTACAATACGACTATGCGACGTACAATACAAAATTTTTAAATCATTACCAAATTTAAATATATAAAAAAAATAGTAGAAATTTAGGGATTTTACATCCTACCCAACTTAAAAGAATTTCGTCCTCGAAATTAAGAATCAGGAGGGGGTGAGAAGGCACAACGGTAGATAGGAGGGTTTAAGGAAGTTTATATAGTCGTAGTCTAGGTTGAGGGTTGATTAAGAGACGATTGTAATAACTCTTAAATTCAAGTGATTAGAAAGTCAAGATTGTAAATTTAGTGTCGAGGGAAAAGTCGAGTAGTTCAAGACAAAGATATGGTTACATTGGGTGGTAATGGTCATGGTGATAGGACAGTTAGAGGAGTTTTAGTACGACGCTTTCGTCCTTCTAAAATAGGTGAAGGCGGACGCAATATAGAGTTCGAAGGAGGCGTTATCGAATACGAATACGTGGTTCAAAGGCGACCGAATAATTCAAAGGAGTTGTCAAGGCAGTCGCGAATGGGACTCTAGAGGACAAGTTTAGCTATGTCCCCATCCACGTAGAACGATAGATAAAAGCGAACCAAAGTGCACTCGGTTGATGAGACCATTATGCACCGGTTCTGATTAGACAATATGTTAGTGGGTGCACCCAATAAAATTGTCATGATCAAGCTGATAAAAAATAGCTTGCAAAACTGAAGCTACGTTAGCAGCGCGAGATAGTCAAAATATGAGCAAGGGAGGTACTGATGAAGGAAATTTTAAATAGTCCCAGATCTTTTAAGATCAAGGCTCGCCCGAAGTTCGGGCCTATACAGTTGTCTTGGTTGACTAGCTAAGTTAGGGTCCTCTGAACTTATTGGCTAAGCAAACTTATCCACATGGGTCACAAGGACAAAGGCTTCGTTGGGCCGTGAGGTATTCTACCCAACTTACAAGAGCTAAACTAGTAATGGGATGAGACAATGGGTTAAGCAATCAAGATAAAGCACAAATTTAAGCATTTAAGGAACTAAGTAGAAAAAAATTCACCTATCGGGTTAAGGAATTGAGTCAAGGTTGGATCTCTTATTGAAGTCGGAAAGTATTTTGGTGTCATGGTAGAGGTTTAGTTTGGCCATTTTGACCAGAAGGTCCTATCATGAAAATAGTGTACAAGGAGACGTATTTTAGTGGGACATGATACATCTTCATGAAGGTGGACTTGTCTAGGTCTTACATATGAAATTTGTTGGAAGGAAAAGTGTAGTGTTGTACTCCAAATATACAAGTCACGGTAGGGAATGCCAGAAGATCAAAATAGAAAGTGGGAGTTCACAAGGTGATAATTAATGCCCAAAAAGAAGATCAAGTTAAAGCATGAAATAAAATTAATTAAAGAATCCAAAAAATAATTTAGGAACACAATTCCGGAGAGAAGATAGTCTCCTAGATGAATACAGTTAAGGAACCATTAACTCATTATTCAAATTGCAAGTGGGTTAGAAGGTCGCAATTAAAAGATTTAGAATTGAAGGAAGGTCAAGTAAGTCAATATTGGGATATAGTCGTATAGTTTGGTAGATGACTAACAACACTTGTACATACTACTATCATGATCATGAGTGATATGGCAATTAGTGTGGAATACTCAGTAGGGTTATCTTGGGGCCTACCATTAAAATTTAACTCAAGTTTCCTCCAAAAGTCTTAAAATTAAACTTTCAAAATACTACCAAAATTTGTATTCACTACAAGCCGTTCAAATTCATCATAAAAATTTAAATCACTCTCATAAATCTCAAAGCAAATTTTATCACGTTACTACTAACCTTTTCCAAAAATTTTAAATTCCACTATTTAACACAATAGTTCATAATTTACGAATCCATAAAAAATTTCACAATCAATCAAAAATTTAACACTCTAAAATTTTCCAATAACTCATAATAAAACTCTTAGCATATTAAAAGCAAGCTCAAAAATTAAGCTTAATGCTCTCATAAATTTTAACTTCTATTTATGCTAAGTCATTCCAACAAAATCACAACCTTTAAAAGGGTAACTTCCTTTAATCAATCAAAATAACTTTCCATCTCATTCTTCGAATTCTCCCAAATTTTAATATTAGCAATCTCTCATTAAACTAAATTTCAAATAATCTTATCAATCAATTTTTTTACCAAAAATCTAAATAGATTTGTACTCCTCAATCATAGGACACCATTTAAAATAAATTTTTTTCAAAAATCGTTTTCATAACTTTCAAAAATTTTAAACCAAAATTTACCATCATTACTTCCACTTAAAATTTAAAATTTACTAAACACGAAATAGCAAGTTGTACAACTCAAATTTAAATAATTTCCATGGCCATTTTTAAAAGCTAAGATCATTTTCAAACCAATTTTTTAATTTGTGCAAAGGTGTATAACTGTAATCCAATAAATCATCAAAACTCGAAATTCAAATAAATTTTATATTTGTTCCAAGATGTATATCTATCACCCAAAAATTATAAATATCACAACTCGAAAAGAAAATCAATTTATACTTGTGCAAGGATGTATAACTATAATCCAATAAATCATAAATATCAAATCTTTGAAAATCAATCAATTTCTTAAACCAAGTATGAAATTCTATAAATCCTCTGGTGTTTACTATTTAGAAATCTCAAGGTTAAAACTTTTCGTGGTAATATCCTACTTTATAAATTACTAATCATTAAATCACACTAAAAAAATCCTTTAACTCAATTAGAGTCTTAAATGTATTCCAATTGCCAATATAACCATTCTAGCCATGTGTTTGACCTATGAGCATATACTAGTGTAGTCATCTTCCTAGTTGATACTAAGCACGAAAATATGAATCGACGATAGAAAGAAATCAAGCAAGATGCAATTCAAGGAAGTCGAACGAGAGTTCAAAAGTTGAAGTCAAAGGAAGAGGTCAAGCTGTATGGATGAGATTCCTAAACTCTAATCCTATATTGCAGGTTCACATCGGTACAATTACGTAACCGAAGTGACAAACTTGACCTGCATGGGCTACCACAAAAACATGTAACGCCCCAGTCCCAAAATACGTAGGACTAGGAACGTAGACATGCCAGCTGTATTCATACGAAGTATACTCCAATATATGGAAGCCTCGTAAAATACATAAGCTGTAAAATGCAGTAGAACCATAACTAATCTCATCCATGCAAAATAAATGAATAAAAGACATCATATAAAGATAATAAATTGTCTTGATACAATTTGTTGGGCGGAGACAAATCCACTACCAACAAAATAAGGAAAAATACATGGAAAATGAAAATGAGTGGCGAGCGAAGCGAAGACGATCCAAGTGCATCATCATCGAAGAAATAGCGATGATCACGGCTAAAGCTATAGCACCTGCGAAAGACAATAACACACCTGGCAAGACAACCAGGTCCTCAGAGGGACGTAACATGACACATAATAGCATGCCATATAAACTGAATAAAAATTGCTCAATAAATAAGTCAATCGAATTTATAACATGGTCCAATACGCACCTACTGAACGAGCATACCATCCCCCCAACCAAACAAGGATAGGAGATGGTAAACTAATTCACGGCGACGTATATTTCCATGCCATGAATCTAATATGGTATCTGGACCCCAACAAGGTTCAATACCTTCTCATCGAAGTAGTAAGTCACACTACAACCAAACAAGGACAAGATGTGACGAACTAATCCGTGACAAGTTATTGTTCCGAGTCATGGTCAGATACAAGTACCCAAACCAAAGGTACTCATACCTAACGGATAAGGGTAGCCTAACCATTCTAAGTGAATGCCTTTTAAGAACAGTTCATGGTCGCATGACTAACCCAGTCAAGTCAGGAAATTACCATGCAGTACCTCAGTAGCGAGTCACAACACTATATATTCCTCAGTATCGAGCGAGTCTATAGCATACAGTCTACCTATCGTTCCTCAGTAGCGAATGAGTCTACGATAGATAGGATGGTAGTCAACTTCCAATCATGTTCTTCCCGCCCAATGCTAACTCTATAACCGCTAAGTCAAACTAGTATGCAACCTCTATTAGCGGTTATTCCTATCGTACGGCTTGTACGTACTGGTGGCCAGCCAATCACGCATTTTCGTGTTTACATGTGACACACAACCTCGTGTTACAACGTGTCAAGGCCAATGCAACACACACAAGGTGGTCCCTTAAATCTAGGTTTAATGTGAGAAAAATAATACATAGCAGGAAAATAAATAAACAATAAGTTCTAACAGTTATGCTATGTATCACAGTTTTTGCATAAAAAATAAATAATGCATAAAATATGAGCTAAAAATAAGTAAATAGCAAATGACAAGGTGCTTGCATGATGTCCTTGCTGGTGAAATCGACAATCCCGTTGGGTACAGAATAGTCACAGGGCTACACAAGATTAACTCAGACGATGTGACAAACTTATAAAATAAAAACCAAAAATAAAATATCTGAAATTTTTTTGGAAAAATATATGATGTGTATTTTTCTGTCAGTATTCCGAAACTTCAAACGGATCGTGATTCTGATTCCTGGTTCTCCCAGAATCTCAAAAACACTAAAACGTGTCAGATTTCGTACCACTGACACTCCACAAATTTTCCAGAAAATTAAGTTCCGAATTTATGAAAATAAAATTTACATTCATAAAATATACCTCAATATGATTCCAACAAAAAAACTGGAGGTCAAAAGGAGTCCGGAGTTGAGAGTTATGGTCATTCGAAGTTGCTACAACCTTTGAAAATTAAGGCTGAATTTATGACGAAAAAGAGAGAAATTTTGACAAGGATGGTTTGAAAGATGATTTGTGGTGAAAATAATATGGAGGAGTACCTGCCTATTTATAGGATGTGGAAATTCTCAATTAGATAAGAATTAGGATTCCTTTAAACCCAATTTAGATATTTCCTAATTTAATTTAAAAGCAATCAAATCCAAATCCAAATCCAAATCTAATTTAAATCAAATCAAATCAAATTCTCTTAGTTTAAAATCAAATCAATTAAATCCAGTTTAAATCTATTTAAATTTTTAGCTCAAAATCAAATGGGATAAATAAATTTTGAATATTTAACTATTTAAATAAATTCAAAATCAAATCAAGATTTAAATGGCCACCATAACTTCCAAATATATTTTTCAAAATACCAATAATAATAATAATTTCAAAAATAATAAATATTTTTAAATATCTTTTAAATAATAAAATATTTATAATAAATCTCAAAAATTACATTTTATTTAAATAGACTAATAAATAATTACGAAATATATGTATGCACGAATAATGCATACATGATTATGCTTTTCCTAGTATACAATAAAATATTATTTATGATTAATAACTGCTAAAAATAAAAAGGCTTTTTATAGCAAGAATAATAATTATATAATATTTTGAAAGTGTATAATAAAATAGAAAAAAATATTTTTCTAAAATATGTACGCTCGCACATATTCGCACTTGACGAGCAACTACGAAAAATAAAATTTCGTGCGCGACGTACAATACGACTATGCGACGTACAATACAAAATTTTTAAATTATTACCAAATTTAATATATATAAAAAAATAGTAAAAATTTAGGGGTTTTACAATATATATATATATATATATATATATATATATATATATATATATATATATATATATATATATATATATGAAAAGCTCTCATAGGGTTTGACGACGACGATCTTGTTTTTGATCACTGCCTACCCCGATTCCGGCTTGGCTTTAGCCGGGCCGGCGTCGTCCCCGTGCTAGTGGACCATTTGGCCACCTGTACCCATGGTCTCGTTGCCGAATCAGTCATTTGCGTCTGTGGTGGCGGGCGGAGCTACGTCTCAACCACCACCTATCGCCATCAGAAATCCTTTCTTCTCTAAAGGGGTCCCTGCGATCTCATTCACGGAGGAAGAGGAAAAAGATACTCTCAGATCCGTTCAAGTTTGCCTTAATTGGTAAATTTTCTCATCAAAGGCCTTCTATTAATGCGATCCGTAAATCTTTCGAGGAATTCATTGACTCGAAGCATGTACTCATCCGACCTTCTCTGGAAATTGATTTCCTACTCCTTAGATCTCGTGAGATATGGTATATCGTTCGTGCTCCGATGCGAGTTTTCAGATGGACAAAAGACTTCACAGCTTCAAAAGAATCTCCGATCGTCCCAGTCCGGGTGTCGTTTCTGGGCCTCCCTATCCAACTCTTTGCTAAGAATGCACTTTTCTCCATTGCCCTAGGTCTTAGTGATCCATTGCGGATGGATAAGGCAACTGAAGAGCTGTCTCGTCCTAGCATGGCTCGCGTGTTTGTGGAAGTGGATGCTAGTAAAAATTTGCCTAAAGTAGTTCGTATCAGTTTGCCTTAAGGCAGATCATACACGCAACATGTTGAATATGAATCTCTTTGTTCTATGTGTTTTCATCAGGGCCACTCGAGAGACGAGTGCAAATTGCTGAAAGAGAAACATAATATGGCTGCTCCTTCAAAAATGGCGGGGCCCTCCACAGATTCGCTTAATAAAGGCAAATGAGCATTAATCCAAGAGCCCTCCACCAATGAGAACATCGACACTCACACTCAGGAAGCACAAGCCAACTCTCCTAATCTTGATATATGCGCTAGGTCTTTGGAAGACGTAGATCATATTAATGACGAGGTGGTGTTGGAGGTTGATGTCTCTACTCCACCCGATGCTATGGGTAATAATCATCAGTTAGCTGCTGAAGTTCAGTTGGAAAAGATTGATAGGTTACAAGCCCCAATAACAGATCAGGTTGCTGCCAAAGAAGTTCAGAAGGACACCCCTCTGAGGAGAATATCCACATTCTCGTCTCTGCTAATGAGGACATTACACAGAGGATTAGGAAAGTAATTGAAGAGGAAGACTTATCTGATCAGTCTATCCCAGAGGAAGGAGAGATAGTGAAGACTTGGGCTGACGTTGCGGAGGAGGAAGAAGCTTGCAATGGAGAACCAGGAGGCATCATTTTCGTTAAGAGGAAGAGTAGGGGCAAGAAAAAAGTATACCCAGTGCCAAGCGAGCCTCGAATCACCAGATCGTCATCAAAATGTCCACCAACTATCTCAACCTCTACAACCCATAATGTAATATGCTCATGTAGAATGTAAGAGGCATAGCTGATAAGATGACCTGTAAGCGACTCAAATCTTTGTGTCGAATTCATAAGATTATGGTTCTCGCTATCGTTGAACCCAAGGTTTCGCCTCAACAACTATTTTCTTTTCAACTCAAGTTAGGGTTTCAAGCTTCAGCTTCTAATAGTAAAGGCAATATTTGGATCATAGTTAAACAAAGAATTATTATGGAGAAAATAGATAAACATGATCAAGTCCTGAGCGTCATTGTTTCAGGATCCATTTTCCCGTATCGTTCTCTTATTTCTGTTGTGCATGGGCATAATAAAAAAGAAGGAAGACGAGAACTTTGGTCCAGATTGAGTCAGCTGCAAAGGCGACACAAATTGCCTTGGATGGTGGGGGAGACTTCAACATCATCGCGTCTACTGATGAAAAATTTGGCAGCTCTCCTCCTTGCTTAGTGGGAATCAATAATTTTCTTAATTTTTAATTGGGTGCGGGTCTTTTTGATATGCCATATACTGGCCGTTGCTTTACTTGGGTAAAGTCAGCTGAAGGTCCCCACCGTCAGGGTTCTCGTCTTGACAGATGGCTGCTGGATAGTGATTGGTCTGACTGGCTCCTTTATCCTCATGCATCTATCTTAGTCACACTGAATCAGACAATTGCCCGATCATCATCACCATCAAGAGCAGATGCGACTCAGACAGGAAATTGTTCAGATTTTTAAATTTTTGGACATATCATGAGGAGTTCTCTACTGTGGTGCGGCAAGCTTGGAATTCTATTGATAACTCTAATAGCATGGTGAGGATTGGCCTTCGTTTAGCTGCTGTTCAGAGAGCGCTATCTGCTTGGAGTCATAGCACTTTTGGAGATATTTTTCAGGAAGTGAAGAAGGCAGAAGATAGAGCTTTAGCTGCCGAGATTGCTTTTGAATCTGATGAGTCTCTGAGAGAGGGCTGGATGAAGGCGAAAGCTGATCTGAAACAGAGGGTGAGCTATGAAGATTCTTTCTGGAGACAAAAAGCGAGAGTCAAATGGGACTGTGAAGGTGACAAGAATACGAAATTCTTTCACTCTTGTGTTTCGGTTTCTAGAAACAGATTGCTCATTCATAGTCTAATCTCAGAGGAAGGTCAGTCACTCACTCATCTGCATGACATTCAAGCTGAGATAAATGCTTTTTACAGCAAGTTATTTATACCTTCCCTTATATCTCAATCTAATGATTTCATAAACACGATCCCTGTCTCTATTAATCATGATGATAATACACACCTTATGGCTAAGCCTACCATGGAGAAGTTACTCGATACTCTCAAGAGTCTAGATCATGACAGTGCTCCTGGTCCTGATGGTTTCTCAGGTCGATTCTTTCGAGCGGCATGGGATATAGTTGGAAAAGATATTCTTGAATCTGTATATTTGTTTTTCGATGGGTTTGCTTTCCCTCGATCGATCACTAGTACTCATTTGCTGCCCATACCGAAGGTGAAGGACCCGAAGTCGATAAAAGATTACCGGCCGATTAGTCTTTGCAATTTTATTAACAAATTATTTTCTAAACTAATAGCTCGAAGATTGGCTCCCCTCCTTCCACGTTTGATCTCCCCTGAGCAAAGTGGATTCATAAAGGGTCGTGAAATCATTGATAATGTTGTGTTAGCTCAGAAATGATTAGTATGATCCATCACAAATATAGAGGGGGTAATGCTGCTTTGAAACTTGATATGAGTAAAGCCTACGATCGGGTTCATTGGGCATATCTAATCAAGGTTATGCAACGAATGGGGTTCTGCAATGAATGGCTAAACATGATATTACATTTGCTTGATAATGTCTGGTTTTCCTCTTTGGTTAATGGCAGTGCTTCAGGTTTCTTCAAAAGCCTATATGGACTGCGACAAGGAGACCCAATATGTCACGACCCGTACCCACTGTGAGGGTACGAGTACGTAACAACGCCCAGCCTACGCCGCAGTGTCGGCGGTAGAACGCTGTTCTAAATCTCTAACTAACCATCAACTCATGTAGTATATAATATACTCATCAAGATCAACTCCGAACGGAGGACAAGTATAAGATATGGTGTAACTCAATCACAGCCTAAGCACGATAAGATAACACAGAAATATTACTATGAAATTGAAGACAACAAAACTACTAATATAATAACAACAAACTCAAAATCTCAATACATCTCAAGTCTCAAATCTCTATATACAACTCCAGATCTAAACAGGAAAACTAAAACAAGACAGACTAACTAAACTCCCGATCACTCCTGAGTGTCGGGGCTAAAGGTAGCTAAGCCATCTCCTCAGTAAAATGTAGGGCATGTGTCCTCAGGGCAATCATCTGGTAAAATTTTCAACAGGTCCAGTCAGGACAGGAACGAGCACATCTCATCTAGGAAAACCCAAGTAAATGACAGAGAACTATAAAGCAGTTATAGGCAGTTGTATTGATGAAAATGGCAGTTTATATTCAGGTGATGGTAAGAAAGACAGATAAAGTGCAAGGAAAATAAATACTAAACAAGAGAAGAATCATAGCAATGAAGACTGTAAAAATAGAACTAGCTGAACCAGGGTAATATGATATAAAGTCCAGGCAACATGTAGACCAGTTTAACTCCAATGTAAGTCCAGTACATGATGAATCTCATACAAGATGAATCCAGTAAGGGACGATTCTAGTTATAGTGATCAATGATTCCAGGGTGAGTCCAGCCTATACTCTAGCAGTGTGTTTTAAAATATCGAGATCGACATGTAAACGGCTATGGGTAATCCGGCACATCACACACCTGGCCGGGTGTGAGATGGCTATCATTCCAGTATGATTCCAGAAAAAGGGTGATCCAGAAATGGGATATGTCTACATGTCTTACTCTAGTATTTCCCCTTTCAGCAAGTGAATCCAGAATTTCGACACAATGATTCAAGATGAGTCCAGCCAAGTATAATGATACCAGTAAATGATTCCAGGGTGATTCCAGTAATAGAAGCCAGGAATGATGATACCAGTAATAGAGGCCAGAAAATAAATGTTGTCGTATACATGAATCCAGAAATATCCACACGTGTTGTAACAGAGAATCATATACAACTAACTAGAACTGAAGTACAGTAATTGACAAATAAATAAGAGAACTATCAGAGAATGTACTCGCCTGATACTCTGAAAAGAGTAGTGTAATATCAGATGCCTGCACCAGAGTCACAATGTCCTAAACAGAGTAATATGGGTCATAATATGTAAAATATAAGAGAATTGAAAGCTACAATGCAAACTACATGATTTCTAAGCCAATCTAGGTCAAAGTCAACTCTAAGTCAAACTTGGTCAACTGTCTAGGTCAAACTAGGTCAATCCTAGTCCAGTCAAGTCTCACTAGGCCTAACCAAGCCTAGACTAGCAAACACACCATCACAAGTCATAGAGAACATATATTACATATATATACATGCTTATATTACATTCACATATTTGAACTTGCATTCATTCAATCATAGGCATATTTACATACATTCATACAAGGATGCATAGGCACTTGTATACATTCCTACACATTGCATTCATTCATTTGTTCCTTGCATTTGATTACATACATTATCTACATTTCCTATATCATGGTATACCTACACTTATTCTTTCATGCATTATGTTACCTACTACATGGATACTTGCATACATACTTCTCTCCTACATTCATTCATATATAGTGTATATTCATTAAGTTTACATAACATGCATACATAGGATATACTTATATCATATATTGCATATACACTATATATACAGAGAAAGAGGGGGCAAGGAAGGGGCATGAAGGGGGTGTGTTGTGTGTAGGGATATTGGGCTATCATAGTTAGGATTTCAGTTTTCAGGTTCACAAGACTGTGTGTGTAGATGTGTATGTGAACAACATAGGCTAGAAGGTCACAGGTTGTAGGTTGTGTGACAAAAACAATGATGTGTAGTAGCATTACAGGAAGAGTGTTCTCAGGAATTCAGTACAATTGACAGTGTACATATAGGAATATAGGTGACAAAGCTTTAGGTTTTTGTGCATGTTCAGTAGGGTGAAATCAGTGTGCAGGAAAGAATGTGTCCAGTCCACATTAAGGTGCAGTAGGGACAACCACCCAAAGGTTCAAGGACCCAGGTTTCAGATTCATGTTAACCCAATGCTCAGTCAATTGTGACGGCAAAGTAGTTCCGTGTGTTTGACAGGGATGTGTCTCATGATTTAGAATCAGTGAATCCTAGTGAATAGGAACATTTTAAGGAAAACATGTTTCAGTTTGGGTGAATGTCAAAGACAATTACATATTTAACTAACAAATGTGTATAAATGAAACTCTTCTCAGTCAACTGATTTTCAATTGTGTGCCAACATAAAATTAGCAAGTAAAGCTTGTGTGTGTATAGGAAAATAGGATGTGTTAGATGTGTAGGAGTGTCTAATGTGTGTGCATCAGTTAACAGTGTTCAAGTTCCAGAATTGAGTGTAATGACAAAAAATTGATAGTGTAACAGTTGACATAGGTTCCAACTCCAAACTAGAAATCCCAAACAACCCAATTCAGTTCACTGTGTGTGTGTGTGAATTTGAGGAATGTGTCATGTGATTCTCAGGTTTTTCAGGTTTAAGTTCAATCAAATCTCAGTTAACCTACACATATCAGTCCACATGATTTAATCTCAGTAGGTAAACACATTACAGTCCTAACATGTAAACTATCTAACACATGTATCCGAATGTTATTGCCATGAATTCGAAAACCCAATTTACACAAAACATGAATCCCATTGATTTCCATATGTGTAAACATTATTATCAGGCATCAAAACACATTAACACATTATCAAATTACATTCAATTCAATCAACAATCTAAAATCAAATTCAAATTTAAAACCCAAACACAAACAGTATACAGACTTTGTAATAGTCTAAATACACATGTATAAGAATCTAAACATGGTTGATGGCTTCAAAATTTGTTTTAAAATGGGAATCAAAATCAGGAAAACAACAGGAAAGTATCAGGCACTTGAACAATTTTAAACCAAAACTATGTCAAAATCCCATTTTCAAACATGAATCCCAAACTTAACTTACAAAACCATCTTAGTAGGAATCAATACGTATGTAGAGCTAATATGATAATTAGAAACATCATTTAACAACTGTTCAATGAGGAATAATTTCTGAAACCGAAATTTGGTTCCCTGTATCAGAACATCCTCAAAAACCCAATTCCATTCGAATACAATAAAACTTCACATTGATGATTGATAAATGTGTGTGAACATGCTATAGTGTCATACAGGCTATGTCGTGTCCATAGAAGTCGACACGACGTGTCCAAATGCTGAAAACCAAGTATCAGAGAAAAGTAGTGTTAGCAGGCCTCGTGCAGAGGTGCAACGCGATCTATTGACTCGGGTGTCCACCCCCGAGCCTTGTGCTCCTACCTACGGGTTCGCCCAACATAGGGGAATGCGTCCCACAGCCTGTAACGAATCCACACTGTGTCGTGTCCAAGAAAATAGTGCGTATCAGTCGCGTGTCTGTGCGTGTGTGTAACAGTGAGGAAAACAGTGCGGGCCGAAAATCTCTCGAACCACTCAATGAAGTCCTCTGAAATTTTACGTGCATGGTGTCAGTTACTAGGCCTCCGTGTCCACAAATTTTCAGGGCCTGAGTCGCCGTGTCGTGTCCGCTACAGTGCCCGAGCAGCAGGACACTGTGCGTAGCCTGCTGCGTGCGTGTGCGTGTCCAAAACCGACACAAAAAAGACACAAAAATAAACTCAGTCTTCACAAACATTGCTACTCATACCTAGATCTAGAGATCCATGAAATTAGAATTCAAAAATATGAAAAATAAATCCTTTGTGGCATTTCGTCGAACACCTAGTATGCCCACTGATACGTGTCCAATACGGATACGTATTGGACACAAAACCAAGCAATACCTATACCAGTAGGGTATTCCTAGGGCTTCCTATTCATGTAATTAAATCACTATTTTATGGAGAGGATTAGGAATTACCTAGGTGTGTGAAAAAACCCAAAAAGCTTCAAAGTGGGGTGTTTCTCTTGCCACCCAAACTCCTCCAAATTGCTCCTCCACTGAAATTTCTCACCATAGTCAGGAAATACACATAGATTAGGATCTATTGCAAGAAATTAGAAAAAAAGGAGTTGAAATGGAGAAGTTATGGATTGGGGAAGAAAGGGTTTTACCTTTATTTCCAAACTTTGCTATTTCCTAAAGGAGGCTAGCCCTAAGTGGTAGAGACATTAAATAGGGGTGTGGAACCCTAGGTGGCTGGCCATAAATGCTAGGGTTACGGTTTTGGTTTCACTAATTGGGTTATGGGCCTTAAGCCATAAGTCATGGTTTATGAAATCACAAGTCATTAACCTACCTATTCATTATCTCTATTTCCCCAATTTAATCCTAATGACTAGAGTATCATTAACTTAGGTCAACTAGGGTTTCATAATCTAACCAAGTGTCATAACTAGGGTTAGCTTCTAGGCTAGTCCACTAGGTCTCAACAAGTCAAGGTCAACCTAGAATTCACCAATTCAATAAATCACCAAATAATTCAAATAATTCAAAATAACCAAATTACCCCTAGACTAAAAATGATAATTAAAACATCCTAATGACACGGTTAGGCTCTAGGTCATGCAGTCTCTACGATTTCACTAGCTGCACACCAAAATCATAAGTCATGACTTAAAACAGTTTTTAAATAGTTTAAAATAATTAAAAATCACTAAAAATCATAATGTAAAATAAATATCAATAAATAATAAATATAATTACAAAATTTCAAAAATACCCTCATCTGGAAAACTGGGTGTTACATAATATCACCCCTACTCTTTATTGTAGCTGCAGAAAGTTTGAGATACAATCTAACTCCTTGCGAGAGAGCATGAGCTTTACTCCATATTATTCTCCAAGTGGTTGCCCAATCATTACACATTTGGCCTATGCGGATGATATATTGCTGTTCTCAGGAGAGGAAAAGAAGTCCATTCAGAAGATGATGACAGCGATTGGGCAGTATGAACAGGTGTCGGGTCAGAAGGTGAATGTTGAGAAATCAGGTATTTATTTGTCCAAGCATATCTCTGACGAAAGAGTTGATGATATCAGAAATTCCATCCGCTTTATTGTGCTTAGCTTGTCTATAACTTATTTGGGCTCGCCAATGACTGCGGGAGTGCGTAATGCAGCTATGTTTGATGATCTGGTTACAAAGATTAGACATAAAATTGGTGGTTGGCACAAGAAAGCTTTGTCGATGGGAGGGAGAATTACATTACTTAAGTCAGTCCTAACATCGATACCGTTTACACCTTGGCGGCATGTAATCCTCCAGCTAGTGTCATTAAAGAGTCGAAGACATGTTTCAGAGTTTCTTGTGGGGTTCTAAGCATGGCTCTGACAAACGTGCTTGGGTGGCTTGGCCGAAGGTAACCCTTCCTATTGAGGAAGGAGGATTGGGTGTTCGTAAGCTACAAGATGTGTTGAATGCTCTAACAGTGAAGCTTTGGTGGAAAATTAGAATGTCCCAATCTCTCTGGGTTACGTTCATGAAGGCAAAATATTATCCATACACTCAGGCATCATTTGCTACTGCTTCGATGAGTTCATCACATATTTGGAAGCGGATACTCAAAGGAAGAGATATGGAGGATGTGCATACTGTTTCTCAGACTCTAGATGATATGGAAAATTTGTTTGCTCTCCGGGCAGATCGGGTATGTTTTCGATAACCTCGGCTTGGAATTACATCAGGATTCGGTCGGATGTAGATGATAGATTCTCACAGATATGGGGATCGTGCATTCCTGCCAAATGGTCGGTTCTGCTGTGGCATTTGCTCTGGGGTCGATTACCTACGGATGATGTTATCCAAAAGTTGGGTTTTCATATGGCTTCATCCTATCATTGTTGTGTGCTTCCAAAGTGTGAGTCCAGTCTCATATATTATCTGAAGGAGATTTGGAGAGAGAAGTATGGACTTACTTCACGGGGGTGTTTAAGGTTCAAGACTCTCCTGGATCAATTGAAGAAAGGATACAATCAATGAGGTCGAGAGGTCAAAAACACTTGAAACAATTAGCAGTTGGAGCACTTGTTTGGGTACTATGGAAAAATAGAAACAAGTGGCAATATGAAGAGTACTCGTATGGAGGACAACAGCTTGTGTTCGAGGTGAAGAGGCAGCTCAGGAAGGCCATGACCCAATGTACTCATGCTCAAATTCTAGCAGCATTGGCTTAAATTTCTATGCTTCTCTATGTTTTTGTAACCTGAGTTGGGACTCAAGAAAGATCCAATAAAGTAGTAGTGTTTCTGAATATATATATATATATATATATATATATATATTATATATATATATATATATATATATATATATACTATTTAACTACTAATGAAAACACACTAACAATAATACAAGTAAATATTTAAATTATAAATAATGTATATATTTAAATTATAAAAATTATATATATATATATAATATATATATATATATATATATATATATATATATCTATAGTAATATATATATATATAATTTATATATATATATTATATATATATAGATATATATATATATATATATATATATATATAATAAAAATATATATATATATATATATATATTATATATATATATATATATATATATATATATATATAATATATATATATATATATATATATAATATATATATATATCCTAAATAGGGCTATATTAGTCATTCGTATTATTTTATAATTTAAATATTTACTTAAGTTATTATTGTTAGTGTGTTTACATTAGTAGTTAATAATTATATATATATATATATATTATAAGATATTATATATATATATATATATATATATATCTATATATAATATATATATATATTATATTATACACATTACAACTAATATATTAATATTATACACATTACTAATCTGTAACAATCTCAAATATTGTACATACCTAAAATTTTATAGACAAGCCTAAAATAGGTTGAGACACCGAATTAGTGAGCCACTAGGCTAGTGTGTCATGTGAAATAGAGCATGTGCACCACATTATTAGGGGCCAGAAACCCCCAAATGACTTCGTGTCTACTGTGTTATGACACAACCTATACGTATCCATTGTGGACACGAAATAGACCACACTACCCAATCTATACTAATTAGGCTAACAACCTAGTGTCAAACACTTGGTGTGCCATTCTCGGAATTCCTCCAAAAATTACGCAAAACTCAATCTAACTTTCAAATAGGAATTCATTAGTCTCAAAACTCTTCCTATGGGTAGCCCTAGTCTACGATGAATTTTAGGGATTTAATATCACAAATAGAGTCTAAATAACAAGGAAAGTGAGGTGTTACCTATCAAGAGATGGATTCACAAAAAAGTCAAATGGACATGATTCGGACACGTAGCCTAGGTAGTAGACTCCTCTCCTTGCCCCTAGTCTCCAAACTCTTATAGGATCCTTCTTTTGTATAGAATGAGAGTGAATAATGAGAGAATGGGTGAGATTTGAGAGAGATTTGTGGAGGAATGGTTAAAAATAGGAAAAAATACTAAATTGGAAAGAAATGGAGGCTATGGGATGGAACGAAGGAAATGAAGGGGTTCCTCCTCTTGGCCGGATATATATCCCTAGGGTTAGGCTAATCCAAAATTCCTCTTAGCCCTCTAATGCGTGTCATGACAACTAATTAACATATGGAAGGGTTTGGCCTATTTCGTAATTAGTCTAATCTCCATTCCAATTAAAGGGTCATGACTAATGGGTCTAATGAGCCTAACCAAATAAGTTGGTCATGAGTTAGGTCATGCTAATTGTCGGGCTCTAATCTAGTGTCTAGGCTATAGCCGGTTCTCTAACACTAGTCTAACTAGTAGCTAACAACCAGCAACTAACTACATCATAAATTAAATTATATGAGACAATACCAATCATGGAAAAATAAAATCAAAATACAATCATTACAAATATGAAATATAATTTTTTAAAATTGGTAAAAGAAAAAAGATAAAAATACTCGTATTCTGAAAATATGGTAGTTAGAATCTACTCCCCTTAGAAAAATTTTGTTCTCAAAATTATGTTAGTTGTACTCTTCTTCTAGGTCAAACCCCCAATCAAAGCCTAGCAAAATCCTATCTAAATTTGCAACATGCAATTCTATGGCATGAAAACAAATATGCATGGTTATAGCCTCCACAATGTCATGTTATTGCAGACTCTATTAGGGTTCACTACTACTCTAGCAAGTAAATCATATATGCAAGCTAAATGTGCTAAGAATCAACTAAGTAATCAATAGATAGAAAGGAACATGAAGAAGAAAGAAAGACAGAACCTAACCTTCTAGTCCATCACCTGCAGTATAGGTCTCTCCGATTGCCATCGCAAATGTCCAGCCCTCACAGGGTATCTGCCGCTGTTGGTGCAGAGCATGATGCGGTGCCACAGGTAGCCTAGCTGGACCCCTTGGTTTGGAGCTACACACTATCCGGAAAGATAAGGAGCTAGGAGATAATCCTTTACACGATGTCCCGCAGCGCCACAGTGTAAACAAAGTCCCAGTCTTACTATACAACTATCCCAAAGATGATCCAGCTTCTTGCAAAAATGGTACTGTTGGGTCCGCCTCTGATGCTGCAACTGATCTGCTGTACTGGAGCTCGTTCTGGTGTATAAAATTGCTGAACCTGAGCCATAGCTGGAGCCTGAAATTGCTGCTGCGAGTACTAGAATTATTGATGTAGAAATTGGGGACGCTTAGCATGCCCCGTGCTGCTACTAGCCTCCGAAAAGAAATTGCGATCTCTCTTAGTATTCAAGCCCAACTCCCGCTCCACCTTGATACCTCCGCAAGGATCGCCGTGTATATCTCACAGAAAGAGGGAAGGATCTTCACTTCCCAAACCTGTCACGACCCGCACCCAGTGTAAGGGTACAAGTGTATAACAGAATCTAGCCTACGTCACAGAATCGACGGTAGAACACTGTACTAGGTCACTATCTAAAATAACTCACACAAATATATAATGTACTTGTCATAGATCTCAACTCCGAATGGAGGACAAGTATAGATATAATGAAACTTAATCACAGACTAACACGATAAGATAACACAGAAGTAACTATAAGACTAAACAATAACAAAAAAAAACAAATAATAATATCTCAACAATCTCAAATACAAGTCAATATCTCAAACTTATTACAACTCAAGTCCTAAACATGAGTCTAAAGCAAGTCTACTAGCTAGTCTCCCGATCACTCCTAGGAGTTGGGGACCAAGGTAGCTAAACCATCTCCTGATCTAAGGCAAGTAGGGCAAGTGTGCTCAGGGCAAGCATCTGTAATATTTTCAACGTATCCAGTCAGGATTGGAACGATCGTAACTCATCTAGAAATTCCAAGTAAATGACAAAGACTATAAAGCAGTTATAAATAGTTATATTAATGTACATGGAAGTTTTATACAGATAATGTGTAGAGCAATAGTTAAAGTATAGAGAAGTAATGTAACGAATCAGAAGATCATGGCAATGGAGACTGTAAATAAAAGCTAGCGGAACTAGAGTAATGGATACAAGTCCAGACAGTATAATATAAGTCAAGTGTAATCCCAATGTGAGTCCAGACAATATAAGTCGAATGTGATTCCAATGGGTCCAGACAATATAGGTCCAGAGAGTAATTCCAGGGTGAGTCCTAAACATAACAAATCAGTTTGTTTTAAAAATACCGAGATCGACATGTAAACGGCTATGGATAATACGGCACATCACACACCTGGCTAAGTGTGGGATGGCTAGCTTTCTAGTATAAGTCTAAGGGAATAGTTCCAGTATTGGGAATATTCACATGTCTACTCAAATATTCTCCGCCCAATAAGTACAAGTGAATATCCATAACCCGACACGAAAGAAAGTACAAGTCTAGCCAGCACATGATGTTGCCAGTAGTGTTTCCAGTGGTAGTTCCAGTAATGGAAGCCAAACATGTAAAAGGTGAGTATCGCATGCAATGGATCCAGTAATATCAATCCGTATTTGTAACAGAGAATCAAATAGAACTAGAACTGAATACAAAAATCGATAATAAATGAAAGAACTACCAAAGAATGTACTCGCCTGATACCTGATGACTGATGAATACAGATGCTAGAACCGGAGTCACAATGTCCTATTTAAAGCAATACAGGTTATAATGTGTTTAATATGTAATAATTGAAGTTTACAATACAATCTACATGATTTTAGGTCAATCTATGTTAAATTCAACTCTGGTCAACCTGGTCAAACTTGGGTCAAACTTCTAGTAAACATCTAGGATTTGGTCAACCATCTAGTCAACTTAGGCTATTGGTAAACTAGGTCAATATTTAACTAAGAGTCGAAGGTCAACTATCTAGTCAACTTAGTCTAATTTGGACTATTGGTCAATCTAGGTTAAAGTCAACTCTAGGTCAACTCTGGTCAAATCTCAAGTCAAACTTGGTCAAAAGTCAAACTTGGTCAAGCTTGGTCAAATTAGGACAAACTTAGACTATCTAGGGTTTTGGTCAATTCTATTGATGTTGGTAAGGGTACTAGTCAATTTATAAACTAAACTCATAAATTCCAAATATAAAATCATACCCCATATAGAATATATATCACTTACACATACTTACTGATAGGATAAACTCCCCCTATCCCACATAACCTTAATTCTATATTTTAGCTAATGCCATTCTAACTCAATCCATAACAAAACTCTAAAGCACATCACATAACCCATAATATACAATACACACACCACACACAACACACATATGTATACTCATATCCCAAAAATAACGATACCCATGTACATACCGTTACTAAACATGTGACATATAACCTAACCTCTACTTCTCAACCCACAAACTCAAAATGATAAATATATAACTATTATATATATATATATATAGAATAATATATATAGATTATATATATATATATATCACACATTTATATCCCATACCCATATAAACTCGATAACTGAGTCTATAACCCACAACTGAGAATCTGGAATTCAAACCCAATTCAATACTCAACATAAAACATGGGATTAACTCCTATATATGTAGAACTCACACACCATGTAATCCCCAAATCCCAACTCAGTGTCACAGTGTCTAGGATGTGTCCTAACCTGTGTCCTAGCCATGTCTAATGTGACAGCAGATGTGAGTGTGTACAGGTGTCAACATGTGAGTGTCAGTAAATATGAGGTGTCCCAAAGTGTGGTATACATGAATGTGCATGTGTCGAGTGTGAAACATGTGTGCAAGGGTCGAGTGAGGGTACTTGTGTACATATAGGTGTGTCAACCAACTAGTGTCCCAAAAGTGTCCAATATGTGTCAAACCTATGTCAAGTTGTGTCAAAACACACTTGTATCAGAAACTATGTGCATACAGTTTCGTTCACACGTGTTGAGAGCTGTGGATGAGTGTGTGCATGGTAAAATGTGTAAACCAAAGTGTCAATAGGTAGCATAGGCCTAGGGGTTCATGTCTGTGTCCCTGAATTGGGTCCAATTTCTGTCGTATCCATTTTCAAGCCCCGTATCAGAGCCTTAATTCTTTGTGTGTATGTGTACGCAAAACCAGTACGAGTGAGATTTCTCACAAACCACTCGATAAAATCCCATGAAACTTTGTGAGCACCCTGAGAGTCGATGCCCCACGTGTCCACCAATTTTGGTGTCAAATCATATCGTGTCCTAGGAGTTCTAGGGTCGAGCAGTAGGAAAGTGCACGAGGTCCCGTGCACGTGTCCCCGTGTCCTAAAACAGTGTCCAAATCACATAAAATCGACTCAGAGTTTATGAAATGGAATCTACATGTAATTATCTACAAAATTATGTAATTTGTTTTGAAAAACATTAACATTCATTTCTATGTGGCATTTTACCAAACACTTTACATAGCACTCCGATATCCTCTGATACGCACCCTAAATGGATGTAATTTTCTACCAAACTTGGCCTATAGCTAGGGAAACTCTAAATGAATGCATCTATAAAGAGAAATCAGAATATTAATAGGTTTAGAGGCCATTACCTATTGAGAGTTGGAGTCTCAATAAAATTGCACTGAGAGCCAAATCCCTCCACTTCCAATGGTCAACTTGTATCAAATCCTTGCTATCTAGTCACTAATGACCTCTTCCATAGTAGGGGAGTGTGTTGCAATTGATTTGACTCAATTTGGAGTTGATTTGGAGAAGGGGTGAATTTGGGGAAGAACTCAAATTAGGGTTTCAAGATGTAATAAAAAGAGGCAAGTGTGTGTGTCAACATGTGTTTATATAGGGGAGGTGCAAAACCCCTATTTTTTAAAATTACTTTTTATTATTTTATTAGACTTCAAATTTAATTTATATAATTTATGGTTTTTATTAATTATTAAAAATGACCTTAGCCATTGTTGTGTTTTGAGCACAAGGTAACCATGAATTTTGGCGAAAGATGTAGCAGTGTGCTTTGACCAATATATTAGCCATGTCATGGGGGGCCTAGCCATAGTTCAGTCCAAACTAGGAAAACCAGGCCGAGTTGTGAAATAACGCATTTAAAATATTTTATTTAGATATTATATTATATTGATTTTAGATGACCCGGTTTGTCAAAACCAATCCGAATTTGGGCCCGAACCAATTTAAGTCCATGTAAGCATGTAGTGTGACCAAATGTGGCCATATATGCATATTTTATGTATATACAAATATTTTCTAAATTACTTTAGAATTTTATGTGCAATTTCTAATTATTTAATTAATCGTACTATTGGTATTTTATTATTAAAAATATCGTGCAATTTATACAAATTTTTGGACCCGGATAAGGGTGTGCGGTATAAGTTCACCCATTGGAAATTTTTTTTTAATTTATTATTATTAAATTTTATTTTGCGAAGATTAAATAACCATGATTATTCTATAAAGATATTATTATTTTAGTTGATTTATTGTGATTTGAATTTATATATGTAGATATGTTTAAATATTGAATAATGGGTAGATAATATTTAATTTGGTATTTAAATTTTAAATAAGATTTATGGTAAAATTTATGGATATATGCATATATATATACATGGTTATATTATATATATTATATATATATATTATATATATATATATATATATTATATATATAATATATATATATATATATATATATATATAATATATATATATATATAGAAAAGGTTTAAAAAAGATTTGAAAGAAAAAGAAAAGAGAAAAAAAATGGCTATGTGGTCGGCCCACCAAAGTGAGAACCGACCACATGCATGCAAAAGAACAGCAGTATGCGCCCCCCTTACAAAGCAGCAAAGTAGCAGCACTTGCATTGGCCGAACCCCCCCAACCCATTTATATGTATATACACTTATATACATATATTTGACCCTAAAAAAAGAAAAAGAAAAAGGAAAACCCTAATCTCCATCCTCTCCTCCTCCTCCCTCTCCTCGACGTGCATGCCCAACCTCGCTGGAGCTACAACAGTCCCGCCTCCCGGTCGTCACGACAACAACAACCACAACAACAGTTTTTCCACTTTAAGGTATCCCACTTCTCCGATCGATATCTTCCTTATTTTAAATCCGTTTTTAGATCCATAAATTCGTGTAGAAAGCCCACATGACCCTCTCGAGATCCTCCAATGGATTTTAACATGGCCATCCAACTTGCACGAAAATTGAGACGAAGTTGGAGAAAAACCATTTTCTAAAATATTAAAAACTGTTTTAAAACACCAACTTGTCGGCCGCTTTTCTTTCTGTACAATAGGATTTTATAGAAACTAATTAAAGGCAGTCAAAGACTACATAACGAGATTGTAATACACCTTCTGGATTTACTTTTTATCTAGTGTGTAAAAGTTACACGTTAAAGTTTTACAAAAAATTGTAAATTCTATTTTTAAAAAGTAGAAAAACACCCGATACGGCGTGCGCCCCAACAAACCGGGCGACGTGGTCGTGCACTATACGCATCGAAAGGTGCATATGGATGTTGTCGACGTGTGGGAACTGACGAAACCCGATTTCGTTGCATATGCACGACAAAATCAGTGCGTATCCGTCGGGACACCCCCGTATCGTCCCTTTGCAAATTAAGGCACAACTTTGTGCACACTCATCATATCGTGATGAAACTTGTGCCATTGGAATCGAAATATTTTTCTGGTCCTATGAGCCAAGTTTGCTCCGATTCTGAGACCGTTGACAGAGACGCTATTTTGGCGGGCCCACAATCCCACTCAATGGGCAATTTTGTGCACATCCCACCAGAATCCAAAATTGGACATACCGTTGGGTTCGTCTCATCAAAATAAATCCGTAGACATGTAGTTTGATGACTTTAGAAATCGTAGATATTGGCACGTATTTCGGTACAAAGCGGGTCCAACGCGGATATCGTATGACCCAAAATTATGATTTTGCTCCTGTTCCAGAATTTAACTTTTGGACAAGAATTTCATAGGAATATCTTATATTCCAAACTCGTTTGTGATGTTTGTTGCAGCATCCGGAGTCATCTACGGGATTTGGCTTTTCTTGCTTCATTTATTTGTCTGTTTGAGTTACTGGATTATTCTCTTTTGCACATAAACTCAGGCAAGATACCTTGCCAATATACTGTTTATATTCAGTTTGTATTATTAACATATCATTGTTCATTATTTTTAGTTCTTACCATTCTTGATTTACTGTCTGCTCAGTGATATTAGATATACTTTGTTATTATCCTTTGGTTGCATGTGGACTTAGAGTTAAGAGACTACCGTTTGTAGTGTATTGCATATGCCTTAACACAGTTGTACCACGAGGATGTGTGAGATGAGTAGCATGTAGAGGTTCTTGCGTGTGGGTTGATCCTCCATGCGCATGCGTTAGGGCTAACTGCTAATAGAGGCATGTTAGAAGACTTAGCAGTTAGTAGAGGTATATGAGTCATGGATGTGACTCTGTTATGCATTGGGTGGAAAGAACAGTTCCTTAACGTATGGGCCAAGTATGCACTTTCCTATTGCCGGTTATCTTTGCGGCAGATACGGTCCTGGATGATACCTGATTTACTGCTGGCTTCTGACATTCGATGAATGTTATGCGTTTAGGTCCCTAGTATCCTGAGGGGACCATACCTGAGATTACTGCTACTGAGCCAAAGTACCCATGCGTTGAAGGTTTGTTCTATTGCATAAACACATTAGAATAGTCAGGAACCCTTGTTAAATGTCATATCACCCGTCCCATTAGTAGCTTGGGACAATGTCTTAGCGGCATAGTGTGCTATCCCTTGTCCTTGTTTGGTTGTAGGGGTAGTCCACTATTTCGATGATGAGGTATTGGATCTTGTTACAAATGGGACTATTTACTTTACTTATGATTTATGACATGGTATATATATTCAGTTATGTGTCATGTTCTTTATGTATCTTGTTAGGTCCCTCTGAGGACCTGGTTATCTCTCCAGGTGTGTGCTTCTGTGATATTGCAGGTGTTCTAGCCGAGGTCGCGATCTTCTCTATTCATTCGAAGATGACATGTCTTGGGTCTTTCTTTGCTACTCCCGCCAAATCATTTCCATTTCTATGTATATTTTCCCTTACTTGTTGGTAGTGGATTTGTCTCCGCCCAACGTATTGTACGAAGACTTATTACAGTTGATTATATGATATCTTTATTCTTCATTTGTGGATGAGATTAGATTACTCTTGGTTTACTGTATTTTACAGCTTATGTATTCATATGAGGTTTCCATATATTGGAGTATACTTCATATGTATACAGCTGGCATGTCGATGTACCTAGTCCTACGTATTTTGGAACTGGGGCATTACATATTTTTGTGGTGGCCCATGTAGGTCGAGTTTGTCACTTTGGTTACGTAATTGTACCGATATGAGCCTGCAACATAGGATTAGAATCTAGGAATCTCATCCATACAGTTTGACCTGTTCCCTTGGCTTCAAATTCTGAACTCTCGTTCGACTTCCTTGAATTGCACCTTGCTTGATTCCTTTCTACTGTCGATTCTTATTTTCGTGCTTAGTATCAACTAGGAAGATGACTACATTAGTATATGCTCATAGGTCACACATATGGCTAGAATGGTTATATTGGCAATTGGAATACATTCAAGGCTCTAATTGCGTTAAAAAAGCTTCTTTGTGTGAATTAATGATTAGTAATTTGTAAAGTAGGATACTACCAAGGAAGGTTTTAATCTTGAGATTTCTAAATAGTAAATACCATAGGATTGATACTGCAGGAAGGAGAAAGGAAAAAAAATAGCTAGAATCTTTATGCCCTTAATTTAAGAAATTGATTGGCTTTTTGAGATTTGATATTTATGATTTATTGGGTTATAGCTATACATCTTTGCACAAGTATAAAATTGATTTGCTTTTCGAGTTGTGATATTTATGAGTTTTGGGTGATAGATATACATCTTTGAACAAATATAAAATTTATTTGATTTTCGAGTTTTGATGTTTATGATTTATTGTATTATAGTTATACACCTTTGAACAGTTATAAATTCGGTTTGAAAATGATCTTAGCTTTTAAAAATGGCCATAGGAATTATTTAAATTTGAGTTGTAAAACTTGCGATTTTTGTGTTTAGTAAATTTTGAATTTTAAGTGGAAGTAATGACGGTAAATTTTGGTTTAAAATATTTGAAAGTTATGAAAATAATTTTTAAGAAATTTTTATTTTAAATGGTGTCCTATGATTGAGGATTTACAAATCTATTTAGATTTTTGGTAAAAAAAATAAAGATTTGACTAATAAGATTATTTGAAAATTTAGTTTAATGAGGGATTGCTAATATTAAAATTTTTGGAAGAATTTCGAAGGATGTGATGGAAAGTTATTTTGATTGATTAAAGGAAGTTACCATTTAAAAGTTGTGATTTTGTTGGAATAACTTAGCATGAATAGAAGTTAAAATTGATGAGAGCATTGAGCTTAATTTTTGAGATTGCTTTTAATATGCCAAGAGTTTTATTATGAGTTATTTGAAAATTTTAGAGTGTTAAATTTTTGATTGATTGCGAAATTTTTATGGATTCGTAAATTATAAACTCTTGAGTTAAATAGTTGAATTTAAACGTTAAATTTAGGAAAAGGTTAGTAGTAACGTGATAATTTTCTTTGAGATTTATGAAAGTGATTTAAATTTTGGTCATGATTAAATTGAACGACTTGCAGTGAATACAAATTTTGGGTGGGGTATTTTTGAAAATTTTATTTAGAGAATTTTGGAGAAAATTTGAGCAAAATTTTAATGGTGGACAACCAAGAGAGTCCAAATAAGATGGATGAATTCCACAATATTCCACACTAAACAGCCATATCACTCATGACTATGATAATAGTATGTACACAAGTGTTGTTAGTCATCTACCAAGCTATGTGACTGTATTTCCACCTTGACTTACTCGACCTTCCTTCAATTCTATATCTTTTTGCGACCTTCTAACCCATTTGCAATTTGAATAATGATCTAATGGTTCCATAATTGTATTCATCTAGAAGACTATCTTCTCTCCGAAATTGTGTTCTTAAATTATTTTACTGGATTCTTTACTTAATTTTATTTCATGCTTTAACTTGATCTTCTTTATTTTTGTGCATTAATTATCACCTCGTAAACTCCCACCTTCTATTTTTGATCTTTTGGCGTCCCTTACCGTGACTTGGATATTTGGAGCACAACACTAACTTTTCCTCTCAACAAATTTTATATGTAAGTCCTAGACAAGCCCACCTTCATGTAGATATATCATGTCCCACTAAAACACGTCTCCTTGTACTCTATTTCTTGATATGACTTTATGGTCAAAATGGCCAAACTATAACCTCTACCATGACACCAAAATACTTTCCGACTTCAATTAAGAGATCCAACCTTGACTCAATCCCTTAACCCAGTAGGTGAATTTTGTTCTACTTAGTTCCTTAAATGCTTAATTTTGTGCTTTATCTTAATTTCTTAACCCATTGTCCCATCCCATTATTAGTTTAACCCTTGTAAGTTAGATAGAATACCTCACGGCCCAATAAAGCCTTTGTCCTTGTGACCCATGTTGATAAGTTTGCTTAGACTATAAGTTCAGAGGACCCTAACTTAGCTAGTCAACCAAGACAACTGTATAGCCCCAAACTTCGGGCGAGCCTTGATTTTAAAAGAACTTGGACTACTTAAAATTCCTTCATCAGTACCTCCCTTGCTCATATTTTGACTATCTCATGCTGCTAATATAGCTACAGTTTTGCAAGCTTATTTCGTTATCAAGCTTGATCATGACATATTTTATTGGGTGCACCCACTAACATATTGTCTAATCAGAACCGGTGCATGATGGTCTTATCAACCTATTGCACTTTGGTTCGCTAATCACACATTATTTTACGTGGATGGAGACATAGTAAACTTGCCATAGAGTTTCATCCGTGACAGCATTGACAACTCTCATTTGGATTATTTTCGTCGCCTATGAACCACGTATTCGATAGCATCGTCCTTGAACTCCTTATTGTTTTTACTTTACTTATATTAGAAAGACCAGGCACTGTGCATGATAGATAGATGCAAGATATCACCTTTCATTTTTCTATCAGTTATTTCAACCCGAATTTAGATAGCTACCGACCAACTCATGTGGCTATATCCTCACCTTAAACTCTTCTTCTCCGCAATCCTAGAAATTTCATTGTGCCCTTCCGACCCCTCTTGAACGCACGCGAGTGATTCTAATCATCACTTAATCAAACCCTCGACCAAGACGATTAGTATCCAGTTCTCCCTTAGGGAATCACATCTCCTAAATGTCTAATTTATTCTCTTTGGCCTACTCAATTCCTTACTGTTTTCTAAAAATGGATATTCAAAATTTTGCTACCTTCATTAGAAACCTTTATTCAATTCCATAACCATGATATATTTTTGTATATATCAACTCCACAATTTTCTATTGCATGGTGGTGTTGAACGTCGTTTTATCGCCTCCTTCAAAATTTAATTGCATTTTGGTATTGACGAACTCTTCCTATCCCTCAACCCTATCTACCCTATTAATCCTAAATTTCGAGGACGAAATTCTTATAAGTTGGGTAGGATGTAAAACCTCTATTTTTTTAAAAATTATTTTTTATTAGTTTATTAGACTTCAAATTTAATTTATATAATTTATGGTTTTTATTAATTATTAAAAATGACCTTAGCCATTGTTGTGTTTTGAGCACAAGGCGACCATGAATTTTGGCATGAAAGATGTACCAGTGTGCTTTGACCAGTATAATAGCCATGCCGTGGGGGGCCTAGCCGTAGTTCAGTCCGAACTACGAAAACCAGGCCGAGTTGTGAAATAACACATTTGAAATATTTTATTTAGATATTATTTTATATATTGATTTTAGATGACCCGGTTTGTCCAAACCAGTCCGAATTTGGGCCCGAAACAATTTAAGCCCATGTATGCATGTAGTGTGACCAAATGTGGCCATGTAGGCATATTTTATGTATATACAAATATTTTCTAAATTACTTTAGAATTTTATGTGCAATTTCTAATTATTTAATTATTCGTACTATTATTGGTATTTTTTTAAATAATATCGTGCAATATTTATACAAAATTTTGGACCCGGATAAGGGTGTGCGGTATAAGTTCACCCATTGAAAAGATTTTATTAATTTATTATTATTAAAATTTACTTTGCGAAGATTAAATAACATGATTATTCTATAAAGATATTATTATTTTAGTTGATTTATTGTGATTTGAATTTTCTATATATGTAGATATGTTTAAATATATTGAATAATTGGGTAGATAATATTTAATTTGGTATTTAAATTTTTAAATAAGATTTATGGTGGAAATTTAAGGATATATGCATTTGTATACATGGTTATATATATATATATATATATATATATATATATATATATATATATATATATATATATATATATATATATATAGAAAAGGTTTAAAAAAGATTTGAAAGAAAAAGAAAAGAGAAAAAAAATCGATATGAGGTCGGCCCCACCAAAGTGGGAACCGACCACATGCATGCAAAAGAACAGCAACATGCGCCCCCCCTTTACAAAGCAGCAAAGTAGTAGCACTTGCATTGGCCGAACCCCCCAACCCATTATATATGTATATACACTTATATACATATATTTGACCCTCAAAAAAGAAAAAAGAAAAGAAAAACCCTAATCTCCACCTCCTTCCTCCTCCTTCGTCTCCTCAACGTGCGTGCCCAACCTCGCTGGAGCGACAGCAGTCCCGCCTCCCGGTCGTCACGACGACAACAACCACAACAACAGTTTTCCATTTTAAGGTATCCCACTTTCCCGATCGATATCTCCCTCATTTTAAATCCATTTTTAGATCCGTAAATTCGTGTAGAAATCCCACATGACCCTCTTCGAGATCCTCCAGGTGGATTTCAACATGACCATACAACTTGCTCGAAAAATCGAGACGAAGTTGGAGAAAAACCACTTTTCTGAAATATTAAAAACTGTTTTAAAACACCAACTTGTCGGCCGCTTTTCTTTCTGTACAATAGTATTTTATAGAAAATAATTAAAGGTAGTAAAAGAAAACATAACCGAGATTGTAACGCACCTTCTGGATTCACTTTTCATCTAGTGTGTAAAAAGTTACACGTTGTTAAAGTTTTACGAAAAATTGTAAATTCTGTTTTCAAAAAGTAGAAAAACAGCCGATACGGCGTGCGATCCGACAAACCGGGCTACGTGGTCGTGCACTATATGCATAAAAAGGTGCGTATGGATGTTGTCGACATGTGGGAACTGACGGAACCCGATTTTGTTGCATATGCGCGACGAAATCAGTGCGTATCCGTCGAGATACCCCCGTATCGACCCTTTGCAAATTAAGTCACAACTTTGTGCACACTCATCATATCGTGATAAAACTTGCGCCATTGGACTCAAAATATTTTTTTGGTCCTAGGAGCCAAGTTTGGTCCGATTCTGAGGCCGTTGATCGGAACGCTATTTTGGCGGGCCCACAATCCCACTCAACGGACGATTTTGTGCACAGTCCACCGGAATCCAAAATTGGACATACCATTGGGTTTGTCTCATCAAAATAAATTTGTAGACATGTAATTTGACGACTTTAGAGACCGTAGATATTGGCACGCATTTCGGTGCAAAATGGGTCCAACGGCGGACATCGTTTTGACTCGAAATTACGATTTTACCCCTGTTCCAAAATTTAACTTTTGGATAGGCATTTTCTAGGCATATCTTATATTCCAAACTCGTTCGTGATGTTTGTTGTAGCATCCAGAATCATCTGCGGGATTTGGCTTTTCTTGCTTCATTTATTTGTCTGTTCGAGCTACTGGATTATTCTCTTTTGCACATAACCTCAGGCAAGATACCTTGCCATTATAATGTTTATATTCAGTTTGTTTTTTATTACATATCACTGTTCATTTATTTTTAGTTCTTACCGTTCTTAATTTATTATCTGCTCAGTGATGTTAGATATACTTTGTTATTATCCTTTGGTTGCATGTGGACTTAGAGTTAAGAGACTACCGTTTGTAGTGTATTGCATATGCTTTGACACAGTTGTACCACGAGGATGTGTGAGATAAGTAGCATGTAGAGATTCTAGCGTGTGGGTTGATCCCCCATGCGCATACGTTAGGGCTAACTGCTAATAGAGGCATGTTAGAAGACTTAGCAGTTAGTAGAGGTATATGAGTCATGGATGTGACTCTGTTAGGCATTAGGTGGAGAGAATAGTTCCTTAACGTATGGTCCAAGTATGCACTTCCCTATTGCCGGTTATCTTCGCGAAAGATACGGCCCTGGATCCTGATACCTGATTTACTGCTGGCCTCTGACATTCGATAAATGTTATGCTTTGAGGTCCCTGGTATCCTGAGGGGACCATACCTGAGATTACTGCTACTGAGCTGAAGTACCCATGCGTTGAAGGTTTGTTCTTATTGCAATAAACACATTAGAATGGTCAGGTAACCCTTATCAAATGTCATATCATTCCGTCCCATAATTAGTAGCTTGGGACAATGTCTCATCGCGGCATAGTGTGCTACCCCTTATCCTTGTTTGGTTGTAGGGGTAGTCCACTATTTCGATGATGAGGTATTGGATCTTGTTACGAGTGGGACTATTTACTTTACTTGTGATTTTTGACATGGTATATATATTCAGTTATGTGGCATGTTCTTTATGTATCTTGTTACGTCCCTCTGAGGACCTGGTTATCTCTCCAGGTGTGTGCTTCTGTGATATTGCAGGTGTTCTAGCCGAGGTCGCGATCTTCTCTATTTATTCGGAGATGACATATCTTGGGTCTTTCTTTGCTACTTCCCGCCAAATCATTTCCATTTCCATGTATATTTTTCCTTACTTGTTGGTAGTAGATTTGTCTCTGCCCAACGTATTGTACGAAGACTTATTAGTTGATTATATGATATCTTTTATTCTTCATTTGTGGATGAGATTAGATTACTCTTGGTTTACTGCATTTTATAGCTTATGTATTCATACGAGGTTTCCATATATTGGAGTATACTCCGTATGTATACAGCTGGCATGTCGATGTACCTAGTCCTATGTATTTTAGGACTGGGGCGTTACATGTTTTGTGGTGGCCCATGCAGGTCGAGTTTGTCACTTCGGTTACGTAATTCTACCGATGTGAGCCTGCAACATAGGATTAGAATCTAGGAATCTCATCCATACAGCTTGACCTGTTCCCTTGGCTTCAAATTCCGAGCTCTCGTTCGACTTCCTTGAATTGCACCTTGCTTGATTCCTTTCTACCGTCGATTCTTATTTTCTTTCTTAGTATCAACTAGGAAGATGACTACATTAGTATATGCTCATAGGTCACACATATGGCTAGAATGGTTATATTGGCAATTGGAATACATTCAAGACTCTAATTGAGTTAAAAAAGCTTTTTTGTATGAATTAATGATTAGTAATTTGTAAAGTAGAATACTACCAAGGAAGGTTTTAATCTTGAGATTTCTAAATAGTAAACACCATAGGATTGATACTGCAGAAAGGAGAAAAGAAAAAAAATAGCTAGAATCTTTATACCCATGATTTAAGAAATTGATTGGCTTTTTGAGATTTGATATTTATGATTTATTGGGTTATAGCTATACATCTTTGCACAAGTATAAAATTGATTTGCTTTTCGAGTTGTGATATTTATGAGTTTTGGGTGATAGATATACATCTTTGAACAAATATAAAATTTATTTGATTTTTGAGTTTTGATGTTTATGATTTATTGTATTATAGTTATACACCTTTGAACAGTTATAAATTCGGTTTGAAAATGATCTTAGCTTTTAAAATGGCCATAGGAATTATTTAAATTTGAGTTGTACAACTTGCGATTTTTGTGTTTAGTAAATTTTGAATTTTAAGTGGAAGTAACGACGGTAAATTTTGGTTTAAAATAATTGAAAGTTATGAAAATGATTTTTAAGAAATTTTTATTTTAAATGGTATCCTATGATTGAGGATTTACAAATCTATTTAGATTTTTGGTAAAAAAGATTTTGACTGATAAGATTATTTGAAAATTTAGTTTAATGAGGGATTGCTAATATCAAAATTTTTGGGAGAATTTCGAAGAAAGTGATGGAAAGTTATTTTGATTGATTAAAGGAACTTACCATTTAAAAGTTGTGATTTTGTTGGAATAACTTAGCATGAATAGAAGTTAAAATTGATGAGAGCATGAGCTTAATTTTTGAGATGACTTTTAATATGCTAAGAGTTCTATTATGAGTTATTCAAAAATTTTAGAGTGTTAAATTTTTGATTGATTGTAAATTTTTATGGATTCGTAAATTATGAACTCTTGAGTTAAATAGTTAAATTTAAACATTAAATTTTGGAAAAGGTTAGTAGTAACGTGATAATTTGCTTTCAGATTTATGAAAGTGATTTAAATTTTGGTCATGATTAAATTGAACGACTTGCAGTGAATACAAATTTTGGGTGGATATTTTTGAAAATTTTATTTAGAGACTTTTGGAGAAAATTTGAGCAAAATTTTAATGGTGGACAACCAAGAGAGTCCAAATAAGATGGATGAATTCCACAGTATTCCACACTAAACTGCCATATCACTCATGACTATGATAATAGTATGTACACAAGTGTTGTTAGTCATCTACCAAGCTATGTGACTGTATTTCCACCTTGACTTACTCGACCTTCCTTCAATTCTAGATCTTTTTGCGACCTTCTAACCCATTTGCAATTTGAATAATGATCTAATGGTTCCTTAACTGTATTCATCTAGAAGACTATCTTCTCTTCGGAATTGTGTTCCTAAATTATTTTTACTGGATTCTTTAATTAATTTTATTTCATGCTTTAACTTGATCTTCTTTATTTTTGTGCATTAATTATCACCTCGTAAACTCCCACCTTCTATTTTTGATCTTTTGGCGTCCCTTACCGTGACTTGGATATTTGGAGCACAACACTAAACTTTTCCTCTCAATAAATTTCATATGTAAGTCCTAAACAAGCCCACCTTTATGTAGATATATCATGTCCCACTAAAACACGTCTCCTTGTACTCTATTTCTTGATATGACTTTATGGTCAAAATGGCCAAACTATAACCTCTACCATTACACCAAAATACTTTCCGACTTCAATTAAGAGATCCAACCTTGACTCAATCCCTTAACCCAATAGGTGAATTTTGTTCTACTTAGTTCCTTAAATGCTTAAATTTGTGCTTTATCTTAATTTCTTAACCCATTGTCCCATCCCATTATTAGTTTAACCCTTGTAAGTTGGGTACAATACCTCACGGTCCAACAAAGCCTTTCTCCTTGTAACCCATGTTGATAAGTTTGCTTAGACTATAAGTTCAGAGGACCCTAACTTAGCTAGTCAACCAAGACAACTGTATAGGCCCAAACTTCGGGCGAGCCTTGATTTTAAAAGATCTTGGACTATTTAAAATTCCTTCATCAGTACCTCCCTTGCTCATATTTTGACTATCTCATACTGCTAATGTAGCTATAGTTTTGCAAGCTTATTTCGTTATCAAGCTTGATCATGACATATTTATTGGGTGCACCCACTAACATATTGTCTAATCAGAACCGGTGCATGATGGTCTTATCAACCTATTGCACTTTGGTTCGCTAATCACACATTATTTTACGTGGATGGAGACATAGTAAACTTGCCTTAGAGTTTCATCCGTGACAGCATTGACAACTCTCATTTGAATTATTTTCGTCGCCTATGAACCACGTATTCGATAGCATCGTCCTTGAACTCCTTATTGTTTTTACTTTACTTATATTAGAAAGACCAGGCACTGTGCATGATAGATAGATGCAAGATATCACCTTTCGTTTTTCTATCAGTTATTTCAACACGAATTTAGATAGCCACCGACCAACTCATGTGGCTGTATCCTCACCTTAAACTCTTCTTCTCCACAATCCTAGAAATTTTATTGTGCCCTTCCACATCCCTCTTGAACGCACGAGAGTGATTCTAATCATCACTTAATCAAACCCTCGACCAATTAAGACGATTAGTATCCAGTTCTCCCTTAGGGAATCACATCTCTTAAATGTCTAATTTATTCTCTTTGGCCTACTCAATTCCTTACTGTTCTCTAAAATTGGATATTCAAAATTTTGCTACCTTCATTAGAAACCTTTATTCAATTCCATAACCATGATATATTTTTGTGTATATCAACTCCACAATTTTCTATTGCATGGTGGTGTTGAACGTCGTTTTATCGCCTCCTCCAAAATTTAGTTGTATTTTGGTATTGACGAACTCTTGGTATCCCTCAACCCTATCTACCCTATTAATCCTAAATTTCGAGGACGAAATTCTTATAAGTTGGGTAGGATGTAAAACCTCTATTTTTTTAAAATTATTTTTTATTAGTTTATTACACTTCAAATTTAATTTATACAATTTATGGTTTTTATTAATTATTAAAATGACCTTAGCCATTGTTGTGTTTTGAGCACAAGGCGACCTTGAATTTTGGCACCAGTGTGCTTTGACCAGCATATTAGCCATGTCGTGGGGGGCCTAGCCGTAGTTCAGTCCGAACTACGAAAACCAGGCCGAGTTGTGAAATAATGCATTTAAAATATTTTATTTAGATATTATTTTATATATTGATTTTAGATGATCCGGTTTGTCCAAACCAGTCCGAATTTGGGCCCGAAACAATTTAAGCCCATGTAAGCATGTAGTGTGACCAAATGTGGCCATGTAGGCATATTTTATGTATATACAAATATTTTCTAAATTACTTTAGAATTTTATGTGTAATTTCTAATTATTTAATTATTCGTACTATTATTGGTATTTTAATATTAAATAATATCGTGCAATATTTATACAAAATTTTGGACCCGGATAAGGGTGTGCGGTATAAGTTCACCCATTGGAAAGATTTTATTAATTTATTATTTTTAAAATTTACTTTGCGAAGATTAAATAAACATGATTATTTTATAAAGATATTATTATTTTTAGTTGATTTATTGTGATTTGAATTTTCTATATATGTAGATATGTTTAAATATATTGAATAATTGGGTAGATAATATTTAATTTGGTATTTAAATTTTTAAATAAGATTTATGGTGGAAATTTATGGATATATGCATTTGTATACATGGTTATATATAAATAGAAAAGGTTTAAAAAAGATTTGAAAGAAAAAGAAAAGAGAAAAAATGGATATGTGGTCGGCCCCACCAAAGTAGGAACCGACCACATGCATGCAAAAGAACAGCAACATGCGCCCCCTTTACAAAGCAGCAAAGTAGCAGCACTTGCATTGGCCGAACCCCCCTAACCTATTATATATGTATATACACTTATATACATATATTTGACCCTCAAAAAAAGAAAAATGAAAAGAAAAACCCTAATCTCCATCTCCTTCCTCCTCCTCCCTCTCCTCGGCGTGCGTGTCCAACCTCGCTGGAGTGACAGCAGTCCCGCCTCCCGGTCGTCACGATGACAACAACCACAACAACAGTTTTCCACTTTAAGGTATCCCACTTCCCCGATCGATATCTCCCTCATTTAAATCCATTTTTAGATCCGTAAATTCGTGTAGAAATCCCACATGACCCTCTTCGAGATCCTCCAGGTGGATTTCAACATGGCCATCCAACTTGCTCGAAAAATCGAGACGAAGTTGGAGAAAAACCACTTTTCTGAAATATTAAAAACTGTTTTAAAACACCAACTTGTCGGCCGCTTTTCTTTCTGTACAATAGGATTTTGTAGAAACTAATTAAAGGCAGTCAAAGAAAACATAACCAAGATTGTAACGCACCTTCTGGATTCACTTTTCATATAGTGTGTAAAAGTTACACGTTGTTAAATTTTCACAAAAATTGTAAATTCTGTTTTCAAAAAGTAGAAAAATAGCCGAAACGGCGTGCGCTCCAACAAACCGGGCTACGTAGTCGTGCACTATATGCATCAAAAGGTGCGTATGGATGTTGTCGACATGTGGGAACTGATGGAACCCTATTTTGTTGCATATGCACGACGAAATCAGTGCGTATTCGTCGAGATACCCCTGTATCGACCCTTTGCAAATTAAGTCACAACTTTGTGCACACTTATCATATCGCGATGAAACTTGCGCCATTGGACTCAAAATATTTTTCTGGTCCTATGAGCCAAGTTTGGTTCGATTCTGAGACCGTTGATCGGAACGCTATTTTGGCGGGCCCACAATCCCACTCAACGGACGATTTTGTGCACAGCCCACCGTAATCCAAAACTTGACATACCATTGGGTCCATCTCATCAAAATAAATTTGTAGACATATAATTTGATGACTTTAGAGACTGTAGATATTGGCACACATTTCGGTGCAAAGCGGGTCCAACGACGGACATCGTTTTGACCGAAAATTACGATTTTGCCCCTGTTCCAGAATTTAACTTTTGGACAGGCGTTTCCTAGGTATATCTTATATTCCAAACTCGTTCGTGATGTTTGTTGCAGCATCCGGAGTCATCTGCGGGATTTGGCTTTTCTTGCTTCATTTATTTGTCTGTTCGAGCTACTGGATTATTCTCTTTTGCAGATAACCTCAGGCAAGATACCTTGCCATTATACTGTTTATATTCAGTTTTTATTTTATTATGTATCACTGTTCATTTATTTTTAGTTCTTACCGTTTTTGATTTACAGTCTGCTCAGTGATATTAGATATACTTTGTTATTATCCTTTGGTTGCATGTGGACTTAGAGTTAAGAGACTACCGTTTGTAGTATATTGCATATGCCTTGACACAGTTGTACCAGGAGGATGTGTGAGATGAGTAGCATGTGGAGGTTCTTGCGTGTGGGTTGATCTCCCATGCGCATGCGTTAGGGCTAACTGCTAATAGAGGCATGTTAGAAGACTTAGCAGTTAGTAGAGGTATATGAGTCATGGATGTGACTCTGTTAGGCATTGGGTGGAAAGAACAGTTCCTTAACGTATGGGCCAAGTATGCACTTCCCTATTGCCGGTTATCTTCGCGGGAGATACGGTCCTGGATCCTGATACCTGATTTACTGCTGGCCTCTGACATTCGATGAATGTTATGCGTTTAGGTCCCTAGTATCCTGAGGGGACCATACCTGAGATTACTGCTACTGAGCCGAAGTACCCATGCGTTGAAGGTTTGTTCTTATTGCATAAACACATTAGAATAGTCAGGTAACCCTTGTCAAATGTCATATCACCCCGTCGCATTAGTAGCTTGGGACAATGTCTCATCGCGGCATAGTGTGCTACCCCTTGTCCTTGTTTGGTTGTAGGGGTAGTCCACTGTTTCGATGATGAGGTATTAGATCTTGTTACGAGTGGGACTATTTACTTTATTTGTGATTTATGACATGGTATATATATTCAGTTATGTGGCATGTTCTTTATGTATCTTGTTACGTCCCTCTGAGGACCTGGTTATCTCTCCAGGTATGTGCTTCTGTGATATTACAGGTGTTCTAGCCGAGGTCGCGATCTTCTCTATTCATTCGGAGATGACATGTCTTGGGTCTTTCTTTGCTACTCCCGCCAAATCATTTCCTTGTATATTTTTTCTTACTTGTTGGTAGTGGATTTGTCTCCGCCCAACGTATTGTACGAAGACTTAATACAGTTGATTATATGATATCTTTTATTCTTCATTTGTGGATGAGATTAGATTACTCTTGGTTTACTGCATTTTACAGCTTATGTATTCATACGAGGTTTTCATATATTGGAGAATACTTCGTATGTATACAGCTGGCATGTCGATGTACCTAGTCCTACGTATTTTGGGACTGGGGAGTTACAGGAGGGGATCCTTTGGTGGCAGCTAAGGGTTGTCTCTAGGGTTAGGGTTTAGTTCTAAGTGATTTAAAGGCCTCTACAAGCATAATTCAAGGCCTTCTAGGTAAAGGCCCATGGAAATTAGGGTTTCCAAGCTAAATATATATCTAACCTTAACATAATATTTAGATATTCCTATCCTTGTCATGTGATGGAAGTTTCTAATATAATATCTAGGCTCATGACTAATATCTAGGTTAGGACAATTCTAGGTTAAAGCCAAATATAACACTTGTCACATATTAATTAACTATGATTCAAATTAACACATATGTCACAAAATGACCAAAATACCCTTAGCCTAAAAAGTGATAATTAGCTTATCTAATCATATAGGATAGGTCTCCATGGTCATGGTTAATCTCTAGGCTAATTAGTACTAGGATTACACTAGTAAAACACCAAAATCACAATTCACCAATTTAAATAGTATTAAATTAATTAAAAAATCATTAACATGATTTAAATCCTATTATTCAATGATTAAATTTACTAAAGTTCTAAATTATCCTTGTTTTTGAAAAGCCGTGGTTATAAGTGTACCCTCCTTAAAAATAATTTCGTTCTCAAAAATTAAGGTGATCGTACTCCTTCTAGGTCAAACCCCCAATCAATCAAAGTCAAGAAATAACATGCAATCATGGTCCTACTGGTCGTGATTTCACAGTCTCGAACAGGATAACTACACTATCTAGGATATCAAAAGAATATACTGACAGGTACTAATAAAATCATACATCAAGGTGGGGAAGAAGAACATGAAAGACAGACCTGCTAACCCGTCACCCGCTGCGTCGGGCTCCTCGATCGTTAGTGCAAAAGCCCAGCCCCTCTGGTGCTGGGTATGGTACAGCGCTAGAGGTGGCCTAACTCCTTTATATGGAGGTGCAGTGGGGCAATCTATCATCCGGTGAGCGTCGAATCCACGGAATAGGCAAAGCTTCATCCTTCTCCTATAAGACTCCCAAACGTGCCTCGGCTTCCTATAGTGGGCACAAGTTGGCATCCTGCGGTCCTGTCCTTGAGACTGATGTTGTGCCTGCTGAGCCCTAGCTGGTGCCTACATCAACTGTGGTTGGTGTGCTACCTTCTGCACAAAGGGGCACTTTCCACTCCTACTAGCCCCTCCTGAATCATCTCGACCCCTCTTGGACTTGAGCTGCAAGTCATCCTCTCCTGCCATGGCTCCTGCCAAGATCTGCTCGTGTTATGCCCCAGATGAACGTCGGCCAGCTACACCGTATAAGGTACGAAGATATTATATGGCGATGACGGCTGTCAATCTTGTTGGGTATCCTAGCATACAATCGATCTATGGCTTAAATTCGATCTCATATCTACGTACAGGAAATCACAATGAAATAATAAGTAAGAGAGAATCATATGGAAAACAGGAAATACTCATATAATAATTAGGAAATCTACAGTACAGAATAATAATGTAGACGGGTATACCTTTCCGCAGTTCCTTGCATGGTCTGGAACTGAAACACATCCACCAAGTCAAGTCTGGAAGATCCACAAGATCGGTCAGTGGCAATCTGGGAACAATCCAGGGTTGGTCAGGCCAACCGTAGCAAGTACCCAAAAGGAAGGATCAAGGACGGACGAAAAAAAAGCCAGCAGGATAAATTATAAAGCAGAACATATATGAACAATAAATGGGGATAAGAATCGTGCGGTACCAACGCACGATAACAATCCACGACTAGTGTATCTAAATAACCAACAATCATCATAATCTTCCTAACATCCAATAATACTTGCATCGCCAACTGGAACTCGATACCAGTCGACTGTACAAGCAACAAGGCAAACAATTTAGGAGAATAAGCAGCCACACAAATGCCTACGGCTTCCTATGTGGTGGTTGGGTTACCCCAACAATACAAGTATGGGAATCCTTAGATCGTGCCATCTCAGCCGGACTAGCGGGGCCAAGTATAACAAGATAAGAAGAGCACCGTGTTGGCTCATTGGTCATGGTCAAACCAGATTTTAATAATTGATCATACTCTGTCTCGATATAATTGCAAGTCAACTAAGATGTTTACCTACGACGTTTTGGACACTGCTCAACAATGGATATTTACTATGTTCAAGACCGAAGCTGTTTGCCATTCAGAATGTACTTCCTGTTATGCTATGTAATTTTTCATTTTATTGAGTCTAGGAATACATTATACACCGAGTCGTACTGGCAAATAGGCTATCCTAAAACGTTTTTCAAAACCATCCTATTCTTTATAAATGACCTACGTTTTTGAAAAACATTCTTGTTACAAAAAACTTCTGAAGGACTTGTCAAAAAGCCAAAATTTATTTTCTCCAAAAATGAACTGGCAGAACCCCAGGAGAACTCGGCCAGAGTTCGGCCAAAGTTCGGCCATTTGGAACGTTAGTGAACGTTGGGTTTTTGAACTTGGTCATCCTTCAGTTGCGGTTTGTTACAAAGAGTTCTGTACAAATTCTGCCCGAATTCTGTCAGATTCTATCTTTGGAAAAACTATAAATAGAGAAGGATTTCGATCATTTCAAATCACCAATTCACTTTCAATCTCTTCTCTTCCTGAGCTTATATTCTTCCAAAGAGTTCTAAAAGCTTATATTTTCAAATCCCAAGCCAGTTACAATCCTCTAGTCGATTTGCCAGTGCGGTATGGTCTAGAAGTTTCAGAGCGATTGTAATCAGAGGCTTGATAGAAGATTCAACTCTTCACAATTGAATTTAGTCGAGTTCTTCGTATCAAAGCTCGCATCTGTAGAAGTTGCAAGGACTTCGTATGAAAACTTGCAAGATTTTCCAATAGTGGATTCAACTGGAAGCTAGAGTTCTTCCGACTGGACTAGTCCTCACAAGAGGGAAACTAGTATAAATATCGGTGTTTGCGTTTGCCTTCTGATCACTTTTTAATTTCTGCCATTTACTTTTGTGATTATTATTATATCTGTGATCTAACTGCTAATAAGTTTTTAATTAGCAATATTCCGCTGCCTACTCTATTCACCCCCCTCTAGAGTATTCTGCTTTACGATTTTGTTCCTACAATTGGTATCACAACGGGTTATACAGGTAAACAAGGTAAAATTGCAGTTATATTCAATTGTTATATAGATCACAGTATTACACATGGCAACTGTGAAATTCACAAGTGAAGGCCAAGCCACAAACAGACCTCTACTTTTTGACGGCACAAAATATACTTATTGGAAAACACGTATGAGTTTCTTTATGAAATCTCTTAATTTTGACTTATGGTCTGTAGTTATTGTTGGCTATAAAAAGCCACTCGTATTTATGTTAATGGTGTTTTAGCTGAAAAACCTCATGACAAATATACAGAGGAAGAAAAAAAAGGCCAGTCTTGACGCACGTGCTATTAACGCTTTATTTTATACTTTAGACAGAACTGAATTCAACAGGGTGTCTACTTGCACAACATCAAATGAAGTGTGGAAACTTCTCGAAGTAACCTACGAAGGAACAACACAAGTCAAGGAGTTAAAGATCAGCAGACTAACTCAGGAGTATGAGGCGTTCAAAATGAAGCCAAGTGAATCAGTCACTCAGATGTTTACAAGATTCTTGGATATTATAAATCCTCTGTCCTCACTAGGCAAGAATTACAGTAACCATGAGAAGATTCGCAAACTTCTACGAGCCCTTACAAAGAACTGGATTCCAAAGGCTACAGCAATCATTGAAGGGAACGACCTCTCAACAATATCTCTAGAAACACTCATGGGTAAGCTACTCACTCACGAGTTAGAACTTCAAGACTTTGAAGATGCTACACCAAAGGAGAAGTCAGAGAAGACGATCGCTCTCAAGGCTCAACATAGAAGAACCGTCGAAGATATTCCGACGACAGCGACTCCGACTCTGAAGATCAAGCTCTTCTGGTAAGAAAGTTCAAGAAGTTCATGAGATTTAACAGGAGAACAAAAGACAGCAACAACAACAACAACGTGGAAGATCCTATTTGGTACGGATGCAAGAAAAAAGGACACATGAAGAAAGACTGTCCAACAGCATCATCATCAAAGAAAAACAACAAATATGACAAAGGCTACCTAAAGAAATCGATATCAAGAAAGTACGCCAACACAAGCATATGGCATGAAAGTGAAGCCAGCGACTCAGAAGATGAACAATCAGATGACGCTGCAAATGTATGCTTGATGGCTTGCGATCAGGTAATCACAAATCCTTTATTTGACCCTTATGATGATTTCACCTTTGAGCAAACTAGGAGAGGCTTTCAGTGAACTGTTAGATGATTACAGGAAACTGCGTAGCAAATATGAAACCTCTAAAAAGGTACTCAAAGAGTACAAAGGTGAAATATGAAGACTTATCGACCTACTAGATCATGTTAGAGACAGTGACTCTTCAAATGAGTCTGGTGTGCTTTCTTCTATTAAATTGTTATTACACGAGACTGTTAAGCTATCCGAAGAAAAAGACAAAACTATTATCCAGTTAAAGGAAGACCTACCTAAGGAGAGAAAGAGTCTCCAGTGTGCACAGGTCAGATTAGAATCACTCACATCTGACTATACTAGATTATATGACACTTCCAAAAAGTTGAAAATTAGTTTAGGAAAATAGCCTGAAGTTGCTGCTTCATGTTCTAACACGTGTCAATTACCGAATCATCGGAACACGCCCAACACTGTCAGACCAAACCATACCAAGACTATGCCCAAGAAGACTAATAGGCATGCATTCTTCTATACTAGAAAACCAAAACCTACTAATCATGCACCTCACATTACTTTCAACACTCAACATGCTAAATGTCATTATTATGGCCTCATTTGTCATATATCTTCTGCATGTAGAATCAGAAAGTTAGTAGATTTAAATGTTTATGCATGGATACCGAAAACTAACCAGTCAGGACCCTACAAGAAATGGGTACCAAAAGTTTCATCTGTAAATTATTTTGTAGGTGGGACACCCTTAACATGCTAGGAGCAAATGGATCCTCGACAGCGGTTGCTCACGGCACATGACCGGTGATGCTTCATTATTTGCAACACTTTCGAAGAGAAATAAAGAAGGATACGCCTCCTTTGGTAATAATTTGAGAGGGTACATAATCAGTATCGGTGACATTGGTAAGGCTCCCTATCCAGTGATTAAAGATGTTTGTCTTGTTACAGAGTTAAAACATAATCTGCTCAGCATAAGCCATTTAGCTGATCACGGTTATGGCATTAACTTCGTAAAAGATAAATGTACCATTATTAATAGTTCAACTGGCAGTACTATATTTGAAGGTATTAGGGAAGACAATATATATGTATTCTATTTGTTGGAAGATGCTAACAATACTGGTAGATGTTTGATGGCCAAAAGTATTGAGAGTCAACTATGGCATATGAGACTCGGTCATACAAACATGGATACAATTTTAAGATTATCTACGAAGAAGTTGGTACACGGCTTACTGGATATTTCTTTCAAGAAGGATACGGTATGTAGTGAATGTGAAAAGAACAAAGCTACCAAATACGCATTCAAATCCAAGAACGCTGTAAGTACCACTAGACCTTTACAATTGTTGCATATGGACTTATTTGGACCCAGCAGAATTGCTAGTCTAGGTGGTAAGTTATATGCATTTGTCATTATAGATGATTTTTCTAGATATACATGGGTTTATTTTCTTGCACGCAAGAACGATGCATTATCAGAATTCATCACCTTTTGCAAGAAAGTACAGAATGAAAAAGGATTCATGATTACTCGTATTCGTAGTGATCATGGCGACGAATTTGAGAATGCAGAATTCAAGCAATTTTGTGACACACACGGTTATCTGCATGAATTCTCTTGCCCTAGGACTCCACAACAAAATGGAGTTGTGGAACGTAAGAACAGAACTCTATCTGAAATGGCTAGAGTTATGTTGAACCAGTTTAGTCTACCTAGATACTTATGGGCTGAAGCTGTAGATACAGCATGCTATATTCTCAATAGGGTTCTAATTCGACCTATATCGAAGAAGACTCCCTATGAATTATGGTTTGATAGAACACCAAATGTTTCTTATTTGAAAATCTTTTGTTGTAAATACTTTATTTTTAATACTAAAGATAATTTGAGTAAATTTGATAAAAAAGGCCGATGAAGGTATATTTTAGGTTATGCAGCAAAGAGCAAAGGATATAGAATCTTCAACAAAAGAACCATGATCATTGAAGAATCTATCAACGTCAAGTTTGATGAGCTAAATCAACACTTAGACGATGATAAAAATAATGACATAATCGCACCAAGTACAGCTACTGCAAAACCTTCACACAAAGATGCAGAACCATCACATCAGGCATCAGATGAACCTCCAATCAAAGAAGCCGGAACTAGCAATCTTGAGACTACACCAAAAGAGATGAGATTCTTGGCTAGTCATCCAAAGGACTTGGTAATTGGTGAGATTACCAAGGGTGTAAGTACTCGTTCCTCTAATAAAGATATAGCTTCTTGTGTTGCTTTTGACTCGTAGTTTGAACCCAAAATATTGATGAAGCATGTAGTGATAATTTTTGGTTAGATGCTATGCAAGAGAAATTAAACCAATTCAAACGGAATCAAGTTTGGAAACTTGTTCCCAAGCCTATTGATCATCCGGTCATTGGCACCCGATGGGTATTCCGAAATAAACTGAACAAGAGTAGTTTAGTGACTCGTAATAAGGCTCGACTCGTAGCTCAAGGATACAATCAGGAAGAAGGTATCGACTACGATGAGACTTATGCCCCAGTTGCGAGATTAGAATCCATTCGCATGTTATGTGCATTTGTATGTTTTCATAAATTTTAAATTATTTCAAATGGATGTTAAAAGCGCATTTTTAAATAGTTTTATAAAAGAAGAGGTTTATGTAGCTCAACCACCCGGTTTTACTGATTTCAAATTTTCTAAATATGTTTTCAAGTTGAAGAAAGCTTTATACGGTTTGAAACAAGCCCCTCGTGCTTGGTACGATCGTCTAAGCACTTTTCTACTTGATAACGGTTTTTCAAAGGGAAAGGTTGACACTACTTTGTTTATAAAATCTTCGAATAATAATATTCTTTTGATTCAAGTCTATGTAGATGATATTATCTTTGGATCTACTGATGAATCTCTTTGTCAAAAATTTTCAAAGTTTATATAGAATGAGTTTGAGATGAGCATAATAGGAGAGCTGAAATTCTTTCTGGGACTGCTAATCAAACAAACCAACAATGGGACGTTCATAAATCCAGCAAAGTACACAAAGGATCTATTAAAGAAGTTCGACATGGAAGTAGCAAAACCCCTTAGCACTCCAATGGTGACATCAACCAAGCTTGATATTGATGAATAAGGTAAACCTGTCGACATACGTAAGTATCGAGGTATGATCGGTAGCTTACTATATTTAACTGCTAGTCGACCAGACATAATGTTTAGTGTTTATTTATGTGCACGCTTTCAAGCTAATCCTAGGGAATCACATTTGTGCGCAGTTAAGCGTATCTTCCAATACCTTAAAGGCACTTCTTCTGTCGGCTTATGGTATCCCAAAACCACGTCGTTTGACCTAACCGGTTATTTCGATGCTGATTTTACCGGATGCAAAGTAGATAGAAAAAGCACTAGTGGTACATGTCATTTTCTAGGAAAAGCTCTAGTCTCTTGGTTTAGTAAAAAGCAAAATTCTGTTGCATTATCAACAACCGAGGCTGAGTATATCGTCGTAGGACGTTGTTGTGCACAAATTTTATAGATAAAACAAACTTTAGAAGACTATGGATTGCATTTTACACACATATCCATTTTCTGTGACAACACTAGTTCTATTAATTTGACTAAGAATCCAGTATGTCATTCTCGTACTAAACATATCGAGATTCGACATCACTTTCTTAGAGATCATCAATAAAATGGAAATATAGACCTTGTATACATAGACACACAGAATCAATTAGCTGACATACTCACAAAACCTTTAGCGAAAGATCGTTTCAATTATTTACGTCGAGAATTAGGCATTTTAGATGTCAATAATATTAATTAATTTTGTTTTATTAATTAATTTATTCGATACTCAAAAACTGTTTTCGAGATAAGCCCAAAAAGAGTCTGTCTGTCACCATGACAACGGTCGAAGCAAAGCGGTACTTAAGAGTTCCCCGGTGAACCTCTGTTAGCTGGGCCTATAGCTAATCTGAGACAGATGCTGAGTAAAAAATATTAATTTATAAAATAATATTAGTTATATTATTTTGAGATTTAAAATTACTAAACTTTGAATTAAACATTTGAAACGAATTAATGAAAAAAAATGTGGCCTCATTTGAATTTATATATATATATATATATATATATATATATATATATATATATATATATAACCAGGCAAAAAAAAAAAAGTATATATATATATAACCAGGCAACCCTTGGCAAATTCGGCCCGAGTTCGGTCCGAATTCGGCCAGAGTTCAGCTGGGTATATATATATATATATATATATATATATATATATATATATATATATATATACCAGCACGAACCCGAGGCTTCCTTCTTCTTCATTCTTCCCCACATCCTCATAACAGCAGCATCGCGCCTCCGAAACCCTAGCTTCTTCTCCATCATTGTTCTTCCAATCCTTGTAGAGTTTCTCGTCCAAACATTGGATTCGTGCGGAGAACGTCATCCTCTACAACATATCCAATTCTTGGAAGGTATAATTCCTTCTCTCGTCCACTTTTCAATACTTAGGATTTCTAGAAAATTTTGGGAAAGAATGCCTAAGTTCAATCCCTTCAAGAGGAAGAAGACCAATGCCAGTGAAGAGGCATCGTCTTCAGATCCTCATACGGATTGCCTCTTTTCTCCGGTCCAATCGGACGATGGTGCGTCGGATGAATTTTACTTTAAAACTTTCGATCAAGCTTTATTATGGTACGCCGATTTTATCATGCGTACTATTTGCACCGGATCGCCGATTAAGTGGACTGTCTTTCCGGATCACCGCCCTTACTTTGAGGCATTAGGGTTACAACATTTTGTCACCTTATAATTCTCCATTGCCACTAATGCCATTAGATTATTCTATTGTAATTTCGTGTTAGACACTTTTACAGCGAGGACACGTGTCAGAGGAATTGATATCGAATTCACTGATGAAACGTTAGCAGAAATCCTTGGTATCCCAAACGAAAGTGCCCAGCTCGATGGCATCACTGATTTTGATTTCCCCGATGGCACGACACTCGTTAGTTTCAAGAATGAGCTTTGTGCGCCTGCACGCGCTCGTCCTGGAAAGTTCAAGGCTAATAACTTGAACTTGTTTAACTATGAATTACATCGCATCATCTATTCCACCTTACTTCCAAAATCCACTTCTAAAGAAGATGTCACTGTACTTGAGCTCTCTGCTCTTTATCATATTCTTAAGGGGATTCTATTTTTTGCCTCTAAGACTATCATCCAGATAATGGGTAGATGTCGCGGGAGAGACCGCAACCTATCTTATGCGATGCTTATTCCTCGCATCTTTCAGAGATTTGATATTGACCTATCTACTTGTGCTGTCGACCCCGAGCCCAAGTTTCTCAAACTCTCTCGTCGCCGTATTGCCACTGTTTCTCCACCTACTGCACCTACTCCTCCTGTACCTACTCCCACAGCTTCCACAACACCTGTTCCTCCTCACTCTTACCCTATGACATTTGAGGGTATTCATCAGCACTTATCAGATCTGCAGTCTTTTTATGTTGAGACCTCTAGGGAACTCAGATGTTTACCTACGATGTTTTGGACACTGCTCAACAATGGATATTTACTATGTTCAAGACCGAAGCTGTTTGCCAGTCAGAATGTACTTCCTGTTATGCTATGTAATTTTTCATTTTATTGATCTAGAAATACATTGTACATCGAGTCGTACTGGCAAATAGGCTATCCTAAAACATTTTTCAAAACCATCCTATTCTTTATAAATGACCTACATTTTTGAAAAACATTCTTGTTCTAAAAAGCTTCTGAAGGATTTGTCAAAAAGCTAAAATTTATTTTCTCCAAAAATGAACTGGCAGAACCCCAGGAGAACTCGGCCCGAGTTCGGCCATTTGGAACGTTAGTGAACGTAGGATTTTTGAACTTGGTCATCCTTCAGTTGCGATTTGTTACAAAGAGTTCTGTCCGAATTCTGCCCGAATTCTGTCAGAGTTCTGTCTTTGGAAAAACTATAAATAGAGAAGGATTTCGATCATTTCAAATCACCAATTCACTTTCAATCTCTTCTCTTCCTGAGCTTCATTCTTCCAAAGAGTTCTAAAAGCTTACATTTTTAAATTCCAAGTCAGTTACAATCCTCTAGTCGATTTGCCAGTGCGGTACGGTCTAGAAATTTCAGAACGATTGTAATCAGAGGCTTGATAGAAGATTCAACTCTTCACAATTGAAGTTGGCCGAGTTCTTCATATCAAAGCTCGCGTCTGTAGAAGTTGCAAGGACTTCGTATGAAAACTTGCAGGATTTTCCAATAGTGGATTCAACAGGAAGCTAGAGTTCTTCCGACTGGACTAGTCCTCACAAGAGGGAAACCAGTATAAATCTTGGTGTTTGCGTTTGCCTTCTGATCACTTTTTAATTTCTGTCATTTGCTTTTGTGATTATTATTATATCTGTGATCTAACTGCTAACAAGTTTTTAATTAGCAATATTCTGCTGTCTACTCTATTCACCCCCCTCTAGAGTATTCTGCTTTACGATTTCGTTCCTACACACCGATCCCTCGTAAGGCCATCGTACAAGCAAGAGAAGTACATAGTACATAATAGCAGTCGGATACTGCCATCCACTAGTGTGAAAGGTAACAACATCCGTGGCAACCAGCCTGCAAATCATGACTAATATCTGTATTAAGGCTAATATTACACGATCTCGGGATTTTCGCTCCCTCCCAAAGCTTCTACCAGTTTAAGTTACCTAAATTATCCCTACAGTTATCCAGAATTACATGCCGTGGTCACATGATCATCCTCCTAGATGTCGTACCTCAGTACGAAAATGCTAAGTAAGAATCAACTTCGGCACCTATAGTTCCAGTTGTGATTCATTCTCAGTGTAATGCACAGGCAAGCAAGCAATCCTGACCACGCTAAGAATACAATCCAACTACCAAGGTACCCATGCAGGAAATCATATCATACAGCTAGAATATCAAGATTGCATCGCAGTACAATATAATCAAGGAGATAGCACCTCAAAGTGCTAGTAGATAAGGAGCCCCTCAGTACAAAATCAGGGCCAGTACCTCAAAGGGTAAACTGGACTTATAGCATGGATACAAGTAGTCATGTCAAAAACAAGGACAAATCTCAATCACATGAAATCATCTGCCCACATCATGGCATGGATATCAGGTCAGGTACATGGTCGTGATCTCTACTAGAATAGCATCTCAAGTACACATGGGAGCCTACAGCTCAAATCATCAAGTCGATCTATCTACCGATTCAATCAACCAGGAGTCTCCCATCTACGATGGAATAACTATCATGTAAGGAAGGATAATCACCTAATACCAAGCTAATCATTATAAACACTGCTAGGCCCTTTGGCCTACAAGAATCCTCTGAATCAATGATCACAAGCTATCAGCAAACAAGTCTTACAGCTATCGAGATATAGAAAACAAACAAGGTTCTGGACATTTGGGAAGTCGAGTAAAAAATTATGTAATAATACCCTCGATATTTTCTTCATTCTACGAAACACTCGCACAATCATCAAAATTCAGGAATCCACATAGTCATATTAGATCAAATTAGAACATCATCCAAAGGAATGTCAACACTATCCAAGAATCCATGTGAGTCTATCAAATCAAGGTCCCGGGATCATACTCCCTATAAAACACAATCCTCAAACATATCCAAAGTCGCAGTCCTGATACATAGGACAACTGCTTTCCCTATCTAGCTAGACTAGGCTAACTCCTAGAATGAATGGTCTGGGAACAAAAATATATTAATTAATCCCGTCAAAAAAATGACAAAGATTGTATGAACCGCTCTGTAGCAGATCCACAACCCTTGAACCAAACAAGGACCAGGATTGCAGATCGTCTCTCGAGTGGAACAGCGCTCCTCATGCTATCCGACGGACAAGACATATCAAGTAACTAGGCGACTAATCTAGTCAGGAGTCAACCTAGCAGGTACTGGAATCAGGTAAACTATACTACGATAAACGTGCATGCGTCTAGTTCAGCAAACCAAAGGATTAATGGTTCTGTCCAAATCTTTGAACCAAATTCCCGATCAAAAATTCTAGAAAAATTCGACAGAGTCTCCTTTGTATTCTGGACGGGATCTCCCAGCGAATTTGGGGCTAAATCCACTCGGCGCAACCCGCTGCAGAATCGTAAACTGATAACACTAAGTCCCAGATTCTAGCAGCACTATAATACGTACTGGAAACCAAACCATAGCCGAGAATACTAAGTCTCGACCTCCAGCAGCACTATGATGCGTACTGGGCGCCAAGCCAATACATGCAACCAGAATCGCCACGTAGGACGCATCAAGACCCACAGTCATTTCCAAGTCACAAGCACAGTCAGAAAAATAGTTAAACAAAAACGTCATCCGACCGCGAGTCGGACACGGGGCACATGGGACAATCCAAACATATGAGTCATGCTCGTGTCCTCGGAGGTGTGGATGACCCGTCCGAGTTGTCCGATACGGCCTAACCCGATATCGAACTAAGCTATCCTAAGTTATCATCATGGCATTTCTACTACCATGCTACACTACTCACAGTTATACATTTACAATTACAAATGAATTAAATACAACAAAATCCTGGAGAGAGGACAAGAGCCATCGATGAGCAAGGGATACTTGCCTAGAGGGCTCGGCTAGGTAAGCAAGTCTTCGACGATCGGGATCCAGGCTAGCACGTCCATCGAGGTCCTCAGAACACAATAAATAATCATTAGCATTAAATAATAACTTAATAGAAGAATCACAAGAGACGGCAGGATGATATATTGCGTAGGTCCTGTAAGCAGAGCAGGAATCTGGCATGGAAACCGAAGTACACTGATCGATAAGGGGACGCAAACCAAAATGTGCACGTAAATCGAGACGCATACGAGAATCGAGGTGAAACGAAGATCGAAATTAACAAGAAACATACCGTGTACATAAATCAAGATGTGCACGTAGATCGAAAGACCATGAATATCAGAATAGCATATGAATCAACGCGACACGTAAATCAAAAAATGCACGTAAATCAATGCGGCATACAGTTCAATATTGTACGCAAATCGATGTAGCACGCAATTTGGTGCATACACATAAATCAATGTGACACGAGAATCAAGGTAGGCATAAAGGCTAAGATAACACACAAACCGAGATAGCATGTTGCCCGAGGCATTACAGGACTCAAGTCATCCCGCTGCCTACGACAACACGTACATCGAGGCGACACAAAAGTCAAACTAACATGTACACCACGGTACAAGCAGATCGATGGAGGCACAAGACACGAGGGACACTGCCCAAGGAACACGCTGCTCGAGGCTATATATGCACCGAGGCACGGGGCCTGAAGAAAATACAGCCCGAGGCTGGCTCGCTGCTCAAGCAGCACGGGGCCCAAGGGCGTCCCACCACTTGAGGCTGGCGCGAGGACTGAAGGAAAAGAGAGGGCGGCGGAGTAGCTGTCGCCGGGAAAGCTTGCCAGGCGGGGCTGGTCGCTGTCGACGGAGAAGACAAGGAGAGGGGGAGCTCGTCGGGAGTCTGACCAGGACGGGGCAGCTCAGCTACATAGGAAGGGCTGTAGCAGTGGCACCGTACCGAGAAGGAGGGGCGGAGGAGATGAAGACGATGATGATGGTGGTGGCGGCGGAGATGGTGGCTGCAGAAGTTATGGCTTTGGGAAGAGTTGGAGACGGTGGCACTGGCGGCCAAGACGAGGGCGGCGGCCACGGGGTGGTGAAGAAGTGGTGGTAAGGGTGGTGTTGGTGGTGCCGCAACGGGGAGGGGGCGGCGATGGCGGGATCGGATGTGATGGCCATAGTAGAGATGGGGACGACGATGCTAGTCATGCGACCAGGTGGTGGCTGGAGGCCGCGAAAGAGGGAGAGAGAGGAGAGGGAAGCTGGGGGTGGTGCTGGTTAAGGGGCGACGACCGGAGGCCATGGGGAGCAGGAGAGAAGAGTGCGGGAGGGAGATGAGAGAGTAGGGAAAGAGAGAGGGAGTAGGTGAGAGGGGGTAGAGGGAAAGAGAGGGTGAGAGTTAGGGTTTGGGTTAGGTTAGGTATTTAGGGGGGTAGTATATGTAGGAAAAATTTAATTAATAAATAATGATGATAACAATTACAATAATAATAACAATAGAAATAACCACAATAATAAAGATAACAATATACTCCAATATTAAAATAACATCCACAATAAATAATAACAACAAAATAACCAAGGTTCAAGTTTCAACAACCAAGAGCAAGTCAAGATATAGAAATTTAAATATAATTTTAAACAAATAAGAAATTTTAAAACCACTATAAATATGAAATACAATCATATACCTATTTTTAAAATAGGGATTTGACAGCTCGAAGATGGCGTCTCTGTTGCTCTTAGTCAAGGACTTAACTTCCTTCACCAAACCCTTCTGGAACCTCCTAGCCTTCGCTGACTCGCTAAGGCCAACTACAAATCTGCCCAGACGGCAGAACTCCCCAGCATACTCCTCCACTGTCTGATACCCATAACCAAACTCTCATACTGCATCTCCAAGATGCCGTGTCCTGTGTCGAAAAAGAACTTGTCACCCCCACTTTCCTGGATAGGGCTTATATGGTCATTTACATTATTTTATTATTTTATTATTATTTAAATTATTATTGTTAGTGTTTTTGCATTATTAGTTAAATAGGTATTTTGTTGATATATATATATATATATATATATATATATATATATATCTATATAAAAATATATATATATTTATATATATATATATATATATATATATATATATATATATATATATATATATATATATATATATATATATATATATATATATATATATATATATGTTCAATAAGTTTTTATTATAAAACTTTTAATATATCAAATAAATATGGATACGGAATATTTAGTTTATTTTAGAAATAATTTTAGAAATTTTTATATATTGTTTGGTATTTATTTCATTTTATATATATATATATATATATATATATATATATATATATATATATATATATATATATATATATATATATATATATAAAGGAAAAAATATATAATATTTATATATAAACGAAAGAAAAAGATTTCAATAAGAAATAATATATATATATATATATATATATATATATATATATATATATATATATATATATATATATATATATATAGGAAAAGAAAAAGATTTTAATAAGAAATATTATTAGTGGGAGAGTGCAAAAGAATTTATTATATAATTATATAATATGTGTATGTATGTATGTATGATATATAAAGGAAATAAAAGATTTTAATAAGAAATATTTATTAGTGGGAGAGAGCTAAAGAATTTATTATATATATATATATATATATATATATATATATATATATATATATATATATATATATATATATATATATATATATATATATATATATAGACAGTTCACAAAATATATATATATATATATATATATATATATATATATATATATATATATATATATATATATATATATATATATATATATATATTTATATATATATATATATATATATATATATATATATATATATAAAATAAAAAAAATATATATATATATATATATATATATATATATATATATATATATATATATATATATATATATATATATATATATATATATATATATATTGGGAACTGTCTATATATATATATATATATATATATATATATATATATATATATATATATATATATATATATATATATTTTTATATATATATATATATATATATATATATATATATATATATATATATATATATATATATATATATATATATATAGACAGTTCACAAAGATAGATCCTTCCTAGACCAAATCCCTACCCTCATTAATGATGCTGACAACGCCCAGCTGGAGAGTCCCCTGTCCGAACAGGAAGTGAAAGAAGCAGTTTATATATATATATAAAATATATATATATATATATATATATATATATATATATATATATATATATATATATATATATATATACAGTTCACAAAGATAGATCCTTCCTAGACAAAATTCCCACCCTTATTAATGATGCCGACAACGCCCAGCTGGAGCGTCCCCTGTCCGAACAGGAAGTGAAAGAAGCATTTTGGGCCCTTAACGAGCACAGTGCCCCTGGCCCGGACGGTTTCTCGGGAGTCTTCTTTCGAACCTGCTGGGATATTATCAAACAGGATATCACCGAAGCGGCAGTCACTTTCCTCGAAGGAACCACTTACCCCAAAGCTATCTCAATCGCTAAGCTGATCCTTATTCCGAAAAAAGCGAATCTGGAATCATTTCGCGACTATCGACCCATCAGTCTTTGCACTTTCACCAACAAAATTATATCCAAGATCATCGCCACCAGAATGGCGGGTACTCTTCCTAAAATAATCTCGGAGGAACAGAACGGCTTTGTTCAAGGGAGGAACATCCAGGACAACATTATGCTAGCTCAAGAGTTAATCACCTGTATGAAGTTCCCAGCTAGAGGGGACAATATCGTCGTCAAAATCGACATGGAGAAAGCTTATGATAGACTGGATTAGCAAGTTATGATCTGGGTCTTCAGGGCTTTCGGATTCTCGGAAAATTGGACCAACACCGTTTGGAGATCCATCAGCAACTCATGGTTCTCCACTGTTATCAACGGCCAATCTGAGGGGTTCTTCAAATCAAGTCGTGGAGTTAGACAGGGCGACCCTCTATCTTCCACTGTCTTCATCATAGATGCAGATGCCCTGAGCAGAAACCTCAACAACATGATCAGCATTCCGAAGTTCCAGCATTTCCACTCTTCTATTGGCTGCCCGATCATCACCCACCTAGCCTTCGCTGACGATTTACTTATCTTCTCCTCTTGGGATGTGGGATCATACTACAAAAAAATTGCAAAATAGCGACTGAATTTTTAGTCGGTAAAACAGAACTTTCAGTCGGTAAAGTCAAATCGCGACTAACCAGCGACTCAAATATTTAGTCGGTGGAAGCATCATCGCTACCATATTTCAGTCGCTAGTTAGTCGCTGTAGCGACTAACTAGCGACTAAACTAGCGACAGCCTTTAGCGACTAACTTACGACCACATTTTTAGTCGCTAAACTGCGACTAACTGGCGACTCCTTAGCGAGTAATACTTTGAATAATGGACTCTTAGCAGCAGATAACTTAGTCACTGGTTAGTCGCCATCCAATTTTCCCCCCAGTTTATAGTTGCTGTTTTGTCGCCAGTTAGTCACTATGGAGTGATGAATTGCTTTTTTTCCTGTTTTGTAAGAATAATGCTATGCACATCCATTAAGAGTAATATAAACAAGTCAACAGCACACAAAATACAGTAAAATCAACTTTTCAACCCACAATCATTACCAATGATGTAAAGAAAATTAATAGCATACACAAAATACACAAACAAAAAGCATAGATATCATATATAGTCATGTCCATTCATATCCAACATTCGACCATACATCATCCATACAAAAAACGATAAACTAATACAAGCACAAAAGAGTATGACACGGCAGTGATACAAAAGCACAAAAGTCAAGTTGACGGTGGTTGTATGCTTCCCATAAACTGTGTCATGTATGTAACTAATGCTTGTTGCTGGCTCGTCGTAAAAACAGGAGCTGGAACAGAAGTAGTAGTAGGAGCAACCGATGGAGATGTAGCTGGAGGAGCAATAGATGGAGACGTAGCCAGAGTAGCAACGGATGGTACAATAGCCGGAGTAAAGGAAGGAGGAACAGGAGGAAGAGGAACAGTCGGAGTACCGGAAGGAGCAGTGGTACCATCACGAGTACTAGTAGAAGACACCATCTCCATAACATGTTTCAGTTGTCTCTGAAAATCGAACATCATGGTAGTCATCTGCTCCATAGTAAGAAAGCTTGTAGAAGGAGCAGCAGGATCGGCAGTAGACTGTGCAGGTGGAAGAGCTCTTGAGTATAACGACGGTTGCAATGCTAACGACCCGGTACCGTACACGTTACCGCCCTTTCCTCTCCCAACAGCCTGTATCCACAAGTCATTCCTCTTGGAGGGCATATGTGGCCTACTAGTACCAGCCGTCCCCCCTTCCTGATCAGCAGCCTCATGAGACTCCAATTTCTCGTAGGCCTCCTGTACATATAAAAGTATCATGAATATATTACAACTGAACTACACATGAGCAATTACAATCCATATACTTAATTGATAAGTAAAGAAGCTCTAAAAGGGTATGACACTTATTTGCCAATCAATGTATGCAACTATATATAACCCATTAATAACGTAAATTAAATGAAAATGTCAATTTAAATCAACTGAATAAGTGCATTGTTGAATAATAAAGCAATAAGTATAACCAAGAAACCTTACCAAGCAATTGTGGTGAATATTGAATAGTCCTATTATAGATGACATGTTGAGATCAGATGGTATGCAATCCCTTTCTAGTGAAAAACTTTATATGAACTCTAGTTTGGTGTTTACCCAGAAATTTCATGTATCAATGAAGATATAGATAAGTCGATGTTAATCTCATTACTCTTTGCACAATGATATAGACAAGTCGATGTTAATCTTATTACTCTTCTAACACAATATGGTGTTGAACAGATTCATGGCCTCATCAACGTGGTGATTTTTACAAAGTCCACATAATAATATATGATACGTGTAGAGTTATAGGGAAGTTCCAGAAGCAATCATTTTATCTCTGTATTTCTTTTGCAGTAGCAACTCTTCCATCTTGGTATGATCCATCTAACATAATATTGTGTACAGCAAGTGTTTGTTGCAATCCCTTACAAGGCATCTCATCAAAAAGGTGTCGTGTCGTAGGTTACTGTATATGGTTTATGACCTCGTGAGAGCATCGGCTCAAAAACTTTAAATACTTTTACTTGTTTCTTGTATCAGGCAATATCCATCCATTAAGGTATTGTATGCATGTTACTACATTGGGCTCCAAACCTCTGTGAATCATCACATCTAATAATTTATAAACTTTTCTGACCATTCCTTCTTTACACCAAGTTATATCATTATATAGTGCATGTTACAACATCTGTCATTTGCAAGAATAGAGTTAAAGAGATCACAGTCATTTGCAAGAATAGAGTTAAAGAGATCCTTTGCTGCATTAACCTTACCAACTTGAAACATTCTTTCAAATAAAATATTGAAGGTCCTAGCTTCCAGTTTTTCCTTATAACATGATATGGTTTTGAACAAGTTTTTCCTACTGACATAATATGGTGTTGAACAGATTCGTGGCCTCATCAACGTGGTGATTTTTACAAAGTCCACATAATATTATATGATAGGTGTAGAGTTATAGGGAAGTTCCAGAAGCAATCATTTTATCTCTGTATTTCTTTTGCAGTAGCAATTCTTCCAGCTTGGTATGATCCATCTAACATAATATTGTGTACAGCAAGTGTTTGTTGCAATCCCTTACAAGGCATCTCATCAAAAAGGTGTCGAATATGATACCAGGCAACCTCAAAAAAAAGAAAATTTCCACGAAAAACAGAGGAAAATACAATTTCCAGGCGAATATGATACCAGGCGAATATGATACCGCAGTTTCACTCAAACATAATTATTATAAGAATAAACCAACAACATATTGATTTGGCAAAGGTCGACTAAACTTTTGATAAAATGTTCAAAGACAAGTAAATACTTACAAATGCTTTGGAAGCCCGTTCGTCTACTAACTTTCCATCCTTCCTTCTCTTATGGGTACGTTCGAATATCTTGGAAAAGTCGACTGTACTCGTATCTAAGCCTGCCTTAGCAGCCTCCTCGCACTGCAAAAATTAATTCTATGAGATATACATAAATAATGAAAATTATAATTTTATTAATGATTTTACATACCATCCGTCAAAAATGTTCGGAGGTCGGAATCGATCCACCAGTGTGGAGACCAGCCTTAGCACGAGCTGCCTTTGCCCTGTCCGACCTGATCTTGTACTCAGGTTTGGCCATATCCTCTTTCATCTTCTTCAAATATTTCTCTTTCAGCCAATCCTTGCGCTTGTTTTCATCATGGGCCGCAAAAGTCTTCTGGTTACTTACCATATCCCCTAGCCTTTTTCGGCAACCGGCTTATAACATTTTTTTATCTCTCTCTCTGTGTGGTCCGGCCAACAGTAGCTCTTCTGCAAATTAAAATAGAAAATCACAAATTATTACAGATTAAAATTTAGAATAACAATAATATAAACTATTCTCTTGTAAATATAAACAAGAAGGCCCATAAATTTTTAGAATTAATTACAACATACCCTCAACATATCAAGCCAAATGTATTTCTTCGGCTCCGGTATTGACCTAAAATTTAAGTAAGGCCCATGAAAATTTCCTCGTATGAGCTCTCCAAGCTCAATTCCAGCTCTAAGGGGGAAGAACCTAAGAATAAACAAATAATACAATTAGAAATAAATAATAACAAGGCAATACATGAATATACAATAATTTATTATTATTTTACTTACGCTTTTCCATCGGGCCATAGCTCTATGCGTGTTTCATTAGCAGGCCTCTCTGGTAGACTGGGGGGGGGTCCAGACAACCTGGACGTCGGTAATATGCTCCATTTGGCAAAAACATAAGACCGGGATACATATTCACTTAAGTAGTCATAGATGCAGAGGGAAGAGAAGATGACGTGCCTCCAGAGGGACGAGAAGTTATCGTGCCTCCAGAGGGAAGAGAAGATGGCGTGCCTCCAACCGATGATGGAGTAGGTTGGGGGGACAACCCGTCATCTGCCATAATGACGTCGTCCTCTGATGCTCCTCCAATATTAGGCTCTGGAGTGGATGGGATAGGTCGAGAGGAACCTCCACGGAGGCGGCGACGACCTCGGTTCGTCATATAGGTAAGATCTGTACATTTATAAAAAATAATAGTGTAAGTAACATGAATCAAGTAAAAATAAGCTGCTTATAAGGAACTCCCCTGTACTAGTTTGGATGTACAATAATTGGCACAACAGATTGGTCAAAGAAAGTTCAAATGACAAAGAACAAAATGATATGATCAATCTAATAGTAAAAACATGACAGTGATATATAAAACATGACAGTGATATTCAGGCCATATATACAAAATGATATGATCAACAGATTGCTACAAAGTATTTGAAGACCCAAGATATTCAGGCCATATATACAAAAAAGACCACATTTGATATATAAAAACATGACAGTGATATATAAAACATGACAGTGATATTCAGGCTATATATACAAAATGATATGATCAACAGATTACTGTTGGAAGAAGTGTCGATCAGCATTGCATCCTTCTTGTGCATTTCCTTGTCCACATGACCTAACAGAGAGGGCATGAAATAAATAGCAAAGTTTAATTAAGAAAACGTATATTTTTCCAAATGTGTGCCAAGGACGAGAAATTGCCAATGTAGTGTTTAGCTTGGAGCTTCAATACTTGTATTATTTTACTGCCATGCCAGTCATGGATTTGAACAAATGCACAAATATTCAAAGCTGCCTCCATGTTTTATAAAATGTTGAAGTTAAAGTCTAAAAGTTTGAAACTGTAGATGTTATGTACATGCAATGTAGAACTTGGCAGTGTAACTGTGTTATGGTAGGACTCTTCAGAATGGTAGAGGGGACTTGAGAATATTTTTTTTTCTTTCCATTTTGATGGATTTAGGAATTAGATTCAATAAACTCTTATGATTTACCTATATTGCACGACATCCTAATCAACAACTCAAAATTCAGGCTGTTTAGAAACCAAAATTTATTAAAGTTTGTCTGGAAGATAGTGGAAGTTAGCGAGGATAACATATTATGGTGTGTATGAAAACGGATCTTACAAAGGGAAATGTATATGGCTTCAGGGATCTTACAAAGGAAAATGTATACGAAAACGGATATACTGCTGGCCATGTTCCATAAAGCCAAATTTCTGTGGTAAACCTAACAGAACACATAATTTTTTCAGCATAAAGATAGATGAAAAAGTAAGTTTTGCAGATACCAATTGGACAAAAAAGCAAAACATTTACACGTGCGCACCTCTGCCCTTTAAAGCAAAAATCTGCCCATGCTGAACTCCTTTTGGTATCTGAACAAACACTCAAAGTAAATGATGGTGCCAAACATATAATGTTATAAAATCAGCAGAAAAGGCAATAGAGATACACATCAAGTATAAATTATGTGTAAGGTAGATCACAAGGTATAACTTTCTCTTATGAATGATATTGTCATGTACTTGACCATCAGTATTTAACTGTTCAGAAATGAATGCTTCTGCCTTAAGCATTAAATACTAATCATTTACAAAACATAAACATAAATACAGAACATTCCAGAAGTTTATTTGTCACTCCCCGTTTCCAGTATACATATTTTAATACATGTACTGCTTAAATGTATTTATTTAATATTTATCATGTATTGTTTTGTATTTAAATCTCTTTAAGTTTATGTTAATTAATTTCCTGCAATTAATTATCTGTATTTTACTTTCTGCTTTTATTTCTCTGCTTTAGCTAGACTTGGGTTCGGCTTGGTTTGGTTTAGTTAGTTGGTTCATCATGAACCAAACCTAACACCCCCACCAACCACCACCTTTTCATTTAAAGCCAACCCCCCCTTTCTCTCTCTTTATTATTTTTTCTTTACCATTACTCTTCTTCTTCTTTCTCATTACTCTCTCCACCTACCAAACCCATAGGCAAGTACATCTTGCTTTTTTATGAGGACCCATTTTTATGGTTCCATTCTCTTCCACTTGTGATTCTAAGAGAGTTTAGAACTTGGCATTTTTTGTTTTGAAGTTTTATTTTTAGTAGATCTAAAAATTAGTTATTTTCGGATTTTGGTAGTTTTGATCTATCAAACTTCTCTGTTTTCAAGTTTTGATGGTTCCATATTGTAGAAAATTTTATTCTACCCAATTTTGACCTTTGGAAAGTTGGATTTGGACTTATTTTGACCAAGTTATGGACTCTTGAAGCTTTGGGTTCAAATTATGGAGTTCTTGCTGTTTTGGAGAAGACAGTGAGCAGTATGCGAGCTTTTTAGCTTGTGCCACTGAGTTGCGCGCACTCTTTAGTGCAGTGCAGTCCCCATACGCTGCCTTTTGGAAGCGTATGGATCTCATACGCTGCCTTTTGGAAGCGTATGTCTTGCATACGCTGACTTGGTTGACAAGGAGTCGTATAGAGTGCATACGTTGCCTTGAAGAGGAGCGTAGGCGAGTCCATACGCTAGCCTGACTTGAGCGTAGGCGAGTCCATATGCTAGCCTGACTTGAGCGTAGGCTGACCCATACGCTGGCTTGGATGGTAGGAGTCATATGGAGTTCATACGCTGCCTTTTGGAAGCGTATGACTTGCGTACACTGGCTTGGATAGTAAGGAGTCGTATGGAGTTCATACGCTACCTTTTGGAAGCGTATGACTTGCGTATGCTGGCTTGGATGGTAAGGAGTCGTATGGAGTTCATACGCTGCCTTTTGGAAGCGTATGACTTGCGTACGCTGGTTTGGATGGTAAGGAGTCGTATGGAGTCCATACGCTAGCTGACCTGAGCGTATGCCGACCTGAGCGTAGCTTGATCCGAGCGTACGCTGACCTGAGCGTAGCTTGACCTGAGCGTACGTTGACTTGAGCGTTGGCTGACATGAACGTAGCCTGCTTACCCTGGATCTTCTATAGCCCTGTATATTGATAGCTTATTAGATGTTTAACGTCCATTTTATATCCTTACGCCTTTTTGCATAAACTTGATAAAATCATGACATGTTAATATTTCTGTTAAATATAGATTGTTTCGTGAGATGTACCATGTGTCGTGAATAGAGTCATAGATACCCCGATTGACTGGAATTAAACCCTGAGAGTTGTAGACTCGACCCCACTGAATACTAGTTGACTTTTATGCCTTGTCACTATTGATAATGATTGTGACCTTGACTAATAATTGATCATGTGTTCCTAGTTGGAACTAAGAGACTGGCTAGTCGTCTTATTGAATGAAATGAATGAGACACGTTCAAGTAATGAACTATTGTACTCGATTAGCCAATCCCGAATATTGGCATACAGGCACATGCAGGCTTCAAATTATTTATTTAGTTAGTTATTTATCTATCTTACAAAAACAGCATGTGTACTTTATGGTCATGGCATGATTACTCCGTGGTCAGATTTGATTGTTACATCACGCTATATAAAACCTACAACCTAGTCGCACGGGTATCGTTGTAGAGTTGCGCATATCGTACCCCGTACGAAAGTACTCATTTGAATGACCATGATCCACGGCATGGAACTTCACTCAACGTAGAGACTATTAAGTAAAATAAAATAATGATGGCATGGAGAGAATGGATTTTTGAGTTCTTACATGGCAGCCCTCTTGGGACTATTAAGTGCCCGACAGGCCGGCTGGTTCCCACAGATACTGTAAATCTGTCACACGGGCAGGAAACAGTATCTGCTTATATTATTGTACATGCTATATTAACGGCGGGCGTTCCGCTGGGACTCGTCTAATTACATGATTGGCACAATTGATTGATTTGATAGACTAGCCTTGCTTGTACATAGTAAGAACTGAGGAATCCCTATTTGCATAATTCTAGGATAACTTGGGACTCACAATAGCAAGCCGTAGTAGTTGATTGGCCGTTCAAGATGATTTGTTTATGTACTATACCTACCATGTTGCCTAACTGAGATGATCAGAATGTCAGGACATGACGGGCTAACTTCTGTCCTTGTTTGGTTGGGAGGTTGGTTCGAAGTGTCATGATGTTAGGTGAATCCTAGTGGAAAGCAGAGATCTTACTTACTGGTTTAGTCCTTCATATCGTGCTCCTTTGTGGTACTTGCTATTAGAGGTCTAACCTCTCTGGTTTTGCATGGCCAGATTTAGAGCCAGTCCCCGAGGATCCAGCTTACTTCTACCTCCAAGATGGTCAACACTAGAGGGATGATCGCAGGAGGACTCGAGTGGGTTCCTTACTTCACCGCTCGTTTTGTTATTTACTTTATACTTAGCCGTTTTGCACCGACATGTTAGTCGAATTGTCTTGTACTTACTTTTACATAATTGTAACTAAGTCAGACTGCAGCTGATAACAATTGTGTACATGTTACTATACCATCTGGCTATGTTTTGTAAAGCCAGATCTCAAGAACATTTTGACTAAGCGTTTGGGACGCCTTACTGCTTTATCTTACATGTTCTCTATTTCTGTTTCTTGTTTTGAATGATTGAGACAATAGATGTAAAATGACCATAGTGAGACTTTCATGTAGTATCCACCCCCTTGTCTTTTAGACAGCATTGATCGTATTATACGGTATTCATCTACCCGTAATACGTAGCTGGCTGAGTCATTCCCCCGCTCTCCAGTATTCTGGTTCTGGGGCGTGACATTATTATTAAAAGAGAGAGATTTCATTTCAAGCAATGAACTTGCACTTGAGGAAATCCACAACAATGCCAGAACATTTGCACATTTGAGGAAAGGGATGCCTTACTTAGATTGCACTTTTTTCTATGCTTTTAACACGTAAAATACTTCCTACAGAACCAGGCAGGAAGCAGGGAGATTGGATACAATGAAAGTTTTACACCAGATGCACCTAAAGCATTTTCCAGCTTATAATATCTAGATTGAATTTTAACATATGATTTCCAAGTATTCATCATATGAAGGTAATGTAACCAATCAAGTTTCTAAGTAAGTTGTGATACTTCATGAGTTGTCAAACCTATTTTTGAGCAATTTGAGCAGACCAATAATGTTGGCTATACATCCAAGTTGACACAGCTGTTAACTTGATCGAACAATTATGATCCATGCTTAAAACCACAAGCCAAAAAGAAACATGACAGAAAAAGTAAATTTCGGCAAGAGTAATAAAGAAATATGACTTGGCTATACATCTAAGATATATGACTGTTCTTGGCTATACATCCAAGAAATATGACTGTTCTCAGGAAAACTGTGAGCAGATGACAGTTTATACTTTAACCCAAATTCGAAATCCATTTCCCCTTTGAAACCCAAACTTTCCTACATCAAACATGAATCCTATATTGCAGCAATCAATACCTAGGCAAATATATTAATACATGGTAATTAAACCGGGAAAAATCAGTCTTAATGAACAAAACACTCACTCACAAACCATAAAACCAATCCTAGGATTTGTGTGTGTAGGGAACTCATTATATACTCAGGAAAACAGTTCAAAATAACTTAAATTTCAGAAAATTGAAAACAGTTTATGTATTCAGTTCCTCAACTCATCAAAACAATAAAAGGAAAATGTTGAACCAATCTATGGAAGTTTAGTAATGACCATATCAGTTTAATACAAACATTCAAGAATCATTAACTCATATTTAGTGAGAACCATCAAGTTCAAACCAAAAACCTAATCTCAGGTAACCCAATCTCAGGATACTAACAGTAGATTGACATTCTATAACAAGAAAATAAAATGGGTTCGAATTCAACTGTCAGTTCAAAGGATACTCAATATTACCATAATTCAAGCTTAAAATCTGATGATACTCAAAATAAACCTACTGATACACAATTGAAAACCCCTCTTGCAGTAACCTACTACACATATAATGGCATTAATACATGGTGATTTAAATAGGGAAAACCAGTGGAAACAATCTCAGTTTTAACTCTTCAGTGAAACAATCATTTACATTTCCTAAATTCTCACGTATCAGTTAGATTCAAGGACCCAATCCTAACACTTATCATATCCAACACTAAAGTAACTAACACCCCTCTTCATCTATGAGCTCGCTTGGCGGCTACTCTTATTCAGTCACCCCACCCCACCCTACCCCTCTTCATCTTCGGGCTCGCTCGGTGGTCACTCTGGATCAGTCACTCCATCCTCCCTCACGATCTCGGACGACCTCATCGCCCTCATCCCCTGCTCTGCCCTAGCTCCCCGATCGGCTATCGCACCTTCATCCCCCCAGCCCCCCGTACAGCTCGCTCTCGTCTTGGTCCTGTGCACCTTACCTAAGTCAGCTCATCTGCCACCTACCTTCGCCTACAAGCTTTGCCCTGACAGAACGATCAAGCAGGGGGTCCATTTCTCGGATGTCTCCCTCCCCGAAGTGGAGTGCCCACTGGCATCTCCCATGCCCACGGTGCCCTTCACCGACCAGGAACTGTCCTCCCAGGCCACCTCCTTTCCCTACTCTTTCGTCCTTAAATTCTCCTCAGGCTGCCCCCAAACTCTTCCGGGTTCAGGAGGTTATCGCTTCCTGGCGGCTTTCTGCAGAATACATGGTGGTCGCTCTCGACCCGAGACATATTCTGCTCCATCTATCCTCCGATATTGAGCATAGGACCGTATGGTCCAAATGCACTGTTTGTCATTGATTATAAAAGAACAGAACAATTATATCGGAGGACTGGACTTTTACTTCACAATACAAACTCGCTCGTATAAAGAAAGCCTAGGGACGAAAACCTAGGTACAGTAATCTAAGTACGATTGTTTATTTTTGATTCTGGAGGGTGACGATAGAGGCTCGTGAAAGAGACAGCCGCTCTGTCTTACTCCTTGGATGATCAGACGTAGCCTTGGCTCCGCTGAAGAACTGCTCTCAAGATGGGAAGACACTTCTCTGCGCGCCTTTGTCTCTCTGTGTGTCCAGCCAGGTGGAGAGCATCTCTTTCGCAAGGGAATGGCACCTTGCTATATTTTTTTCAGTTTTTTGATCGGAGATCCTTTTTGCGAGGGAATGGCACCTTGCTATTTATAGGAGTGGCTTGTCATCATTAGGGTTTGCAATGATTACCCTAAAAAGTCGGCAGCTTGGGGATTTAATTGCCATTTTTCTTGATCCTATTTTGTTGGCCATTAATCTGGACTACTAATCTTGATTGCAGCGAATTTGGACAATTAATGTTGATTGTGTCAAGTCCGTATGGGCATTTAATGCTGATCGTCATGAATCCTTGGAAGCTCGGATCTCCTGCCACGTGTTGCGATTGCAATAAATCTGCTTTGATTCGAGTAATTATGATGATTGTACTAAATCTGGTCGTCGAGATTTGTTGATGACTCTTGATTGATTTAGTGCCATGTGGGAAGCTGATCTTCTGCCACGTGTCATGACCGTGAGCCAAAGCCGCATGAGGGTAGTTTCTTATGTTTTGAACCGCATGAATGTGGAAGCCGCATGGGTATAGGCTCGGACATCTGAGCCGTATGAAGATGGTTTCCAATTGAGCCGCATAGGACTAGCAACGTGTCAAGGCTGTATTGGCGTGGCCTCTCAATATTTAAGCCTCATGGAGATGATCCCTATGATCCGAGCCGCATGAGAACAGCGGCTGCATGAAGTGACTTCTTATAATTTGAGTCGCATGACGAGAGTCTCCACGATTCAAGCTGCATGCGAGCATCAGTCGTATGGGATGGTAGCAGCCGCATAGGCAGCTTTGTAGTTGGTGGATCGTGCCAACTGTAGGGAAGATCTTCTTCGTTTCCCGAGGAATACGCCGTCATGTCATCATTTCAGCTTTAATGTCAGAGTTATCACTTTACGTCAGAGCATTTAATGGGAACAGTCACTTTATGGCCAGTTGTAAAGGCAAGCGGCATAGGGTCATGTGCTTCTTTCCTGAATCGCATGAGACTATTGAAGAGTTTCTGAGCTACATGAGGCTCTGGTAGATTTCTGAGCCGCATGAGGCTCCTTCTGTTTTGAGTCGCATGAGGCTCCTTCTGTTTTGAGCCGCATAGGCACCTTTTATTTTGAGCCGCATGGGATTTTCTTGTTCTTTTCCATGCTTCTACAAGACCTCCTTCAAAGTTTTTAATTTGAAAAATTAGAATACTTTGAATAAGAAGCATGGCTATATGAGCTCCGCTGGCCGCATAGGATGTTCTTAGCCGCATGGCTTGTCTGGTCGCATAGACTCCCTAGCCGCATGGGCTCCCTGCCTCACGTGCGTCTCATTAATTGCCCTTAATTCGTTCTTTTAGAGCCGTCTTTTGGGGGAATCCCAAGAGTTGTTTTATTAAATATTTGGATTTTATGCCCTGGATGAATCTTCTTTATGAGAGAGGGGGCAAAATTCGAGGAGTCGGTTTTGCCTGCAACACACGACCCGAAGCAGTTTATCAGTCCACGTGCCCCCCCTATGTCTGCCTATAAATAGGGTGCTGTTAGGACATGGGAACTTCTCTGCCTTCTTTTGTCTTCCTCTTCTTTTGTCCTAAGCTGCTGTTTTTTCTTCTCCGATCATCATCGACAATGGCCCACAAAGCTTCCACAGCCGCGGCGAAGGAAAAGGGTGTGGCTTCTTTGTCAGCCCCGGAGCCTGCAGTCCACCCTGACGATCACCCCCCATTGCTGGTAAGGTTTTGGGTAGATCGTATCTTTTGAAACAAAGATGGCTCTGTTGCATGCTTTATGCACAAGCCTTTAATGCGTTCCTCGTTCTCGTCGGCTCTGTTCAATTTGTATGAGCCACATGTGCGTCCCATGTCCGAGCCGCATGGGGTATATCCTACGTTCGAGCTGCATGGGAGTTGTCTAGTGGCCACCGAGACGCTTCACAAACTGGACCACATGATGACCCTTCGAACAAAGCCGTATGAGTTCCTCTCGAACAGGACCGCATAAGTTCGTCTGAATTGGGCCGCACGAGGCTCTGACCATCTCCTAACCTTTTTTCTTTTTATCTTTGATTTTTGCAGCAACCCTACCGAAGGTTGAATCATTGTGAAGGAAGAGCTGCTACCCCCTTTCAAACAAGAGTCATCGCATGTTAAGAAGGAGGTAATACCAAAAACGGAGGAACAGAAAGGAAAGCTGGCAGCCATTGCTGTAAAGGAGGAGCCACAGTCTGACGGCGGTAGTACTGGGAGTTCTGACCTTCCTACTTCAGATGAGAATTTTGCTCAAGTACATCCTTCATATGCAAAATGGTTGAGGGATTGGTATATGCGCCCCTGCAACTAGGATTCGTGAGCTCTCGTAAATGTCCGTCTTTTGTCTTGATATTCCTGTCTGTCTTTAGCTGCAGTTTGTGTTTTGCTTCTTTTGGAAATCAGTGTAATCTTTTTCCTTCTTGTCTGAATGAAATAATAGAGAACTTTTCTAGCTTGCTCATGAGATGTAGTCATGTGAATGTAACTGATTTTGAACAGAATACATTCGCTCTGTTCTTTGCTTGTAGTAGTTGCCCCAATGGGAGACTTTTTGTGGACCTATTATCCTTGGCGTATCCTGGTTCTGGATACGGATAATAAGTTGGGAGAGAACCAACATACTTACTCAGAGGTAATGAGGACATGGTAAATATGAGAGTTTTTTTTTATGGAGCCTTCCCACTCAGAGGTAATGAGGACATGGCAGGAGTGAGCTCCATGAAGGAAATATAGAACAACTCAGAGGTAATGAAGACATAGAGGTTCTATGTGAAGGACGATTTGTTTTTTATGGAAGGGAAAGAACTCAGAGGTAACATCGACGTGGTTGTTTCAGAAAATCTGTGGATCTGTTACCCTTTTTGTGCACTGAAAGTGCGGGTATTAGATCATAAGGAGGAAGCTCTTTTAGGAGAAAAGTTCAGAGGTATGATCATACATGACTTACTACCTAGGAGAGGCGATATAGATTTATCTGTAGTGACCAGAGCGTAAGTTTAGCGGTACCTGCAGGTAAATAACTCGATAATCTGGGAGAGTTGGAGTCGGCATGTGAGTTCATTGGTACGAAAGAGTACTATTACGACCCGCACCCACCATGAGGGTACGAGAACGTAACAACGCCCAGCCTACGCCGCAGTGTTGGCGGTAGAACGCTGTTCTAGGTCATGAACTATAACTACATAAAATGAAATATACTATCCAGAAGGAGGCCAACACCGAGGTACAACTCAATCACAATCTAAGGTAGAATGTAGCACGATAGAAATAGATAAGAAATCCTCAACTGAGGTACAGCAGAAATGGAATACAAGTCTCATCATCTCTAAAATATACAACTCTGAAAATAAAGACAACAGCTAAGCATGAAAAGAAGGAACAGTCTAAGCTATCTACACTATAAAAGGTATCATCCTGAACAGCTGCCTGAACCTCCCCAGGGGTCCAGGTCGCGAGTGTCAACTAGGCGAACTCCAAGTAAGGGTGCAGGGTTTCTCATCATCCTCTGTAAAATTTTTAACAGGTCCAGTCAGGACGGGAGCGAGCACAAAATATCTCACGCAGTTCATATTATGTTAGAAAATATAAAGCATGCAATAGATTAAGGTACATGAAACGCTGAAAGAAAGAAGTGTATAAAAAACAGTAGAGATTTGATAACAGGAAATATCTAAATATTATAAGTAAGAACTGTAAGCCTACTGTGATTTAGAGTACAATATGGTTATGTAAACGGTCTAGAAAAATACAATGGTAACTCCATTGTACGTGGGTGTACAATAGACATATACAATAGTTATACAATCTTGTACAATAGGATTTGATAACATAACCAATTCTACTCCCCCTCCCCAATCAATACACAAGGATCCACTCCAGTTACGTTATCTTGCACAATAGTATACAATGTTATACAATGGATGTACAATATTATACAATAGGTGTACAATGTTATACAATAGTTGTACAATGTTATACAATAGTGTACACTGGTCTATCCCTGGAACTCATGTGATAATGAGAGTACAATATGCACAATGAGTGTACAAGGATATAGGTATTCAGTAAATACAATATGGAAGTGAAACACACATCACAATATGTATCTAGTGAATACAAGGGGATAACATCCAAAAGAAGATCCTTATAGTACCAATCCGTGATAACAATCGTGTCAGCATCAAGTACAGTAATCTAGAGCAAGAATGTAAATCCAGGCAAGTATGAAACGGTCAGAGAATGTACTCGTCTCGTATCTGAATGTCTGAAGTAAATGTACTGCTTGAGGAGAGGTGTCTGTCTCCTAATCAGAGCAACACAAGTTACAACATGTCTAAAATAAGGAAATAGACTGCTACAATGCATCTACATGCTGTCTAGGTCAAACTAGGCTAAAGTCAACACTTGGTCAACTCTAGTCAACTATCTAGTCAAAGCTAGGTCAACTGGGTCAACATAGACTCAATGAAGTCTCACTAGGCCTAACCAGTCTACCCTAGCTAGTACACACCATACAAATCCAAGGCTATACAAGCCAACACAAGTCACATATCAAGATACATCACATTCATGCATATTCAACATTATATATATATATATATATATATATATATATATATATATATATATATATATATATATATATGTATATATATATAAGAGAAAAGAACTAACATGTAAAGCTATGTGTGTGTGTGTGAACATGGAGGTGTACATGTAAAGAGAAATCAACACTAGTTATGAGTTTACACTACACATGCCACAAAGCTAACCCATCTACATTACACATGTATTATACTTAACATGCATGGCTACAAGTATACATCTATATACATTAGAATAGAGACTATTTAAGTTATAACTAACATGCATCTATACTTTACTTAAATCTATATATATTATAGCAATCATTTAGAGAAGGGTTACATGGCATGGTGGTTGATATAGAGTGGGGTGTCCTTGTGCAGATGGTGAAGTTCATTCTTAGTTTAGTTCCACATTTACATATAAACTAAAGTGAGCTATCCCATAAACTGGTGTAACTAACCACATAAAATGAACCATGTTATCTGAAATCTGCCATTAAGCCAACATCTCATATGCATACAGCTCATGCATTGTCTAATACTGAAATTAACTAACATTTTGAATTAAGGGGTTGAAGGTTAACATTACATTCTTAGACATTCCACTATATTGAAAACTAAAATTGGCTTGGTAATAGAAAAAGGAAGGTATATATGCTTACATGGACAGTTCAGTGTTCGAACAACCTAAAATGAACTAACATTCAATCTAAATATCAGCTATACATTGGTTCTATGTCTACATATGAAATCTGATATTGCATTTACAATATTTATACATTATGCATTCATATCTATCATTACATATATACCTTGCATTTATATCTTGCATTCATTATATACGTTCATACATGCATTGTATATCATTCTTTCATTCATGCATTTATGCATTGCTTACATATATTACATTAATTGTATTCCTACATGCTTGCATTCAACCATATATATACATTAATATAAATAGGATATATATCATATATATATCATTTCATTCATCTAACATATCATGCATTACATACTCCATATTCATTTAATATCCATACTACATAGGCTCATAGGTTACACAAAATACATATATCGTATAGTCACTCTTTTACTTAAAACCAATACTGTACCATTTGGGCATTCACTAAATTCTAGGATTAAAGTATGTTGTAGTACTTCATGTTAGCTTTCCGAAACTTCAAACGGATCGCATTTTCGTGTCCGGAAGCTCCCGAAATCGCAAAAATACCGAAATACGTTCGTCTTTCGTACAGCTGACACTCAAATAATTCTACAGAAAGTTACATAAAGAATTTGGCTTATTAAAATATATATTTGGAAAACTAACTTCGATACAGTTCTTTTAAAAAATTGGGAGATAAATTGAAGTTTTAAGCTAAAAGTTATGACATTTCTAAGTTGCTATTGCTACTAAAAACGTGGATAAAAATTATGACGAATTTGGGTAGTTTGAGACAAAAGAACACAAGTATATAACATAATATATCAAGAACTCACTCTTTACACTAATATATATATGAGACACTATAGAACACATCTCCAATACAAAAACATGAGATTAAACATGTAATAATTCATTCATACATAACAACAACACATAGTGTGTCCAAATTTGGGGTTTTCCCACATGGACACAACCACAACACAAATGACACTCCTATGACCTCCAAATGGACACGAAATGGACACAAATGGAGATACAACCATGGGGGTCATTTCTATGGGTTCAAAATAGACCTATATGCATGAGAAAATGAAAAGGAGAAGGGATTTATACCTCCCGGTAGATCGAATCGAAGAAAAGCCTGCCCGGAGCGACACCGACACGTAGAGATTCCAAAAGGACACGAACGAGCTCCGAATCCTCCCAAACTTGGATAGCTTCCTCCTTGGCTAGAATGGAGAAGGAAAGAAGAAGATTTGGTGGCGAAATGGAACAATTTGGTGGAGAAATTGCTAGGGATTGCTCTCTAGAAATTTGGGGAAGAACAAGAGAGAGAGTGTGGATGAGAATAATGAAATGAACTTGAGCCTATCCTATCCCAAAGTGGATGGCCATATGGGGCTATTTGTCCTATTATGGTAAGGTCCAAAATGCCTCCACTAACCTATTCTATTAGTATTAGGAAAGGGCTAATTGGTTGGGGCTAAATTAGTCATTCTAAAGTCTCTAATCACACTAACCTTATCCATAATAATTAGTCTAACCTCTAACTAAAATATTTCAATCATGTGGGCCATGGCTAACTAATGTGTGGGTCCACTAAAGTCAATACTACCCCCGGGTCCCCGTTTCAAGTCGGATTGAGCTGAAATTCGAACCCGACTCAAATAACCCCAAAACAATATCATAAATAATAAAATAAATTTCAAAAATATTTCAAAAATACAAAAAGACAAAAATACTCATGTTCCTGAAAACTGGGGGTGACAAATTCCTCGAAATTAAAACCAAACAATAGTAAAATGTCAAAATCACAAGTCATAATTTTAAATAGTTTAAAAATGATTAAAAATCACCAAAAATTATAATATGAAATAATTATCAATAAATAATAATTATAATTACAAAATTTCAAAATTACCCTCATCTGGAAAACTGGGTGTTACAATCCTACCGACCTTATAAAAATTTCGTCCTCGAAATTAAGATGATCGCACCTCCTTCTAGGTCAAACATAGTCAAGGGTCAATCACTAGTCAATTTCTCAACATCCAAGTACTTGGTCATCAACTGGTCAACTTCTTAGGGTTTTACCTATGCTAGCTATTTAGGTGTTGGCAACTAGAATTTAGCAAAAGAGAAACTCTATAATAGACTAGCTCTTAACTTCCTAATTCTATCAAGTCACCTATAACTAAATACCTACAAGCTAAGCACATGAATACCAAATACTACATATATATATATATGCTTAAGAACAACAACCCATCACATATATCCTAAGTATATCATCTATATATATACATGACTGATCAACCAAGGGTTAAGGCAGAGTAAACTTATAAGGGTCTGAAACAATGCTTAGAACTAGGTTAAGGATGAATGGTCTGAATCAAGGGGACATGGTATCTAGTGAAGGGTCTGCACACTGCCTATAAAGGTGATCAACACAAAGGAACTCAACATGAAAGGAACTTAACTAAAATGGAAAACTGAACCAAGTATAGGCTAAACAACGTGTTTATAACCCTATACAACAATGGCCTATAGATACCAACTAACCTATATCCCATATGCCAATATCATCAGCAATCTATCTATGCAAATAGACCTCTCGGTCTTAGGTGAAACTACAACTATACTCAAAGACAGGCTCTGGTCATGGGTGCCTCACTGGAAAAGGTAAGGAAAAGTAGTAATAATCATCAAGGATGTAAGGCATACTAACATCCTATGTGTAGCTGGTTGGAATTATAGATAACAGGAGAATTATCTGCAATGGGTTACTATTCTAACACCAATGCTAACTATCACCTCTAGGATACAGACACTCTACAAGTCATCATACCATTATACTATGAAGGAACTACCTATGAATAAGCTCTACAAAACTAAATATCCCTACTCCTAAGTCATTTATAACAATCAAAAGGGTATGATGTTTAAACCTTCTCAAGATAAAATCGGTTAATCATATGTGTCTGTCCAAAATCATGTTGTCCAGAGTCTTCATCATGCTAGTGAGCAAGGCTACGATAATCACAGAGTCCTTGACTAAGGTACGTAGCTCTAGGTTCATGGTATTTAAAATTTTTGCACTGTCGCATGCGACGGCAAAAACCTTAAATTCCTATACCCGAGAATACATCCAAAATCTGACTACATGTCCTCACTATGCCAACTAACACGACTATCGAGGATTCTAGATTCTATGATTTAGGCGACCTAGCCCATATGATTTTCTCAGAAGAAAAAAACAAACACAACAAAATAGTAACATGACAAAATTAATCAATCAATAAGGAAATGGTGGAATCAGATTTCAAGGTAATTATAAAAGACAATTGCGGGAATGGAATTGAGAAGAACAGAACTTGCAGCAAGATCTCCAATGGTCTGCGCATCCTTGACTGTCCTGACGATAGCTCACCCTGCTAGTTTTCCCTGGTCTACTGCTGATGCTGCATGAATCACCGATGCTAAGAGAAACCAAAAATGATGGAAGAAAATCTCTGTACAGATAGAGGTGCACCTCCAATGTAGCAGAAATGCCAACCTGAGTCGGCACAACAGAAGCTGCGGTCTCGAGGCCCTGATGAACCAAGACGAGAGATGGCCAGCCTCTCGATAGTATCCCCCGAACCGAAGCGATGAGATCGTGTCTTCATAACCATCATTAAAACTGATCAAACAAGAAGCAATTTCTGAGAATAAAGCAAAAAATTCAAAGGAGGACAGTTTATATTCAAGGGAAGTCAATAAGCAATAATTTTTGACAAAAAGGAATCTGATTAAGAGTTTTTCCTAATGTGATTGAGTACCTCCAAAATATCCTAATCCTACTGCAAGCTGTAGTGATACTCTAGTTCGAATACCACTACATAAACTCGACCTGCATGGGCCACCACTAAAAATGGGTCATGACCCGTACCCACCGTGAGGGTACGAGAACGTAACAACGCCCAGCCTACGCCGCAGTGTCGGCGGTAGAACGTTGTTCTAGGTCATGAACTATAACTACATAACATAAAATATACTCTCCAGAAGGAGGCCAACACCGAGGTACAACTCAATCACAATCTAAGGTAGAATATAGCACGATAGAAATAGATAAGAAATCCTCAACTGAGGTACAGCAGAAATGGAATACAAGTCTCATCATCTCTAAAATATACAACTCTGAAAATAAAGACAACAACTAAGCATAAAAAGAAGGAACAGTCTATGCTATCTACACTATATAAGGTATCATCCTGAGCAGCTGCCTGAACCTCTCCAGGGGTCCAGGTCGCGAGTGTCAACTAGGCAAACTCCAAGTAAGGGTGCAGGGTTCCTCATCATCCTCTGTAAAATTTTTAACAGGTCCAGTCAGGACAGAAGCGAGTACAAAACATCTCACGCAGTTCATATCATGTTAGGAAAAATAAAGCATGCAATAGATTAAGGTACATGAAATGCTGAAAGAAAGAAGTGTATAAAAAACAGTAGAGATTTGATAACAGGAAATATCTAAATATGATAAGTAAGAACTGTAAGCCTACTGTGATTTAGAGTACAATATGGTTATGTAAACGGTCCAGGAAAATGCAATGATAACTCCATTGTACGTGGATGTACAATAGACATATACAATAGTTATACAATCTTGTACAATAGGATTTGATTACATAACCAATTCTACTCCCCCTCCCCAATCAATACACAAGGATCCACTCCAGTTACGTTATCTTGCACAATAGTGTACAATATTATACAATGGATGTATAATATTATACAATAAGTGTACAATGTTATACAATAGATGTACAATATTATACAATAGTGTACAATGGTCTATCCCTGGAACTCATGTGATAATGAGAGTTCAATATGCATAATGAGTGTACAAGGATATAGGTATTCAGTAAATACAATATGGAAGTGAAACATACATCACAATATGTATCTAGTGAATACAAGGGGATAACATCCCAAAAGAAGATCCTTATAGTACCAATCCGTGATAACAATCGTGTCAGCATCAAGTACAGTAATCTAGAGCAAGAATGTAAATCCAGACAAGTATGAAACAGTTAGAGAATGTACCCACCTCGTATCTGAATGTCTGAGGTAAATGTACTGCCTGAGAAGAGGTGTCTGTCTCCTAATCAGAGCAACACAAGTTACAACATGTCTAAAATAAGGAAATAGACTGCTACAATGCATCTACATGCTGTCTAGGTCAAACTAGGCTAAAGTCAACACTTGGTCAACTCTAGTCAACTATCTAGTCAAAGCTAGGTCAACTGGGTCAACATAGACTCAATGAAGTCTCACTAGGCCTAACCAGTCTACCCTAGCTAGTACACACCATACAGATCCAAGGCTATACAAGCCAACACAAGTCACATATCAAAATACATCATATTCATGCATATTCAACATTATATATATATATATATATATATATATATATATATATATATATATATATATATATATATAAGAGAAAAAAACTAACATGTAAAGCTATGTGTGTGTGTGTGAACATGGAGGTGTACATGTAAAGAGAAATCAACACTAGTTATGAGTTTACACTACACATGGCACAAAGCTAACCCATCTACATTACACATGTATTATACTTAACATGCATGGCTACAAGTATACATCTATATACATTAGAGTAGAGACTATTTAAGTTATAACTAACATGCATCTATACTTTACATAAATCTATATATATTATAGCAATCATTTAGAGAAGGGTTACATGGCATGGTGGTTGATATAGAGTGGGGTGTCCTTGTGCAGAGGGTGAAGTTCATTCTTAGTTTAGTTCCACATTTACATATAAACTAAAGTGAGCTATCCCATAAACTGGTGTAACTAACCACATAAAATGAACCATGTTATCTGAAATCTGTCATTAAGCCAACATCCCATATGCATACAGCTCATGCATTGTCTAATACTGAAATTAACTAACATTTCGAATTAAGGGGTTGAAGGTTAACATTACATTCATAGACATTCCACTATATTGAAAACTAAAATTGGCTTGGCAATAGGAAAAGGAAGGTATATATACTTACATGGACAGTTCAGTGTTTGAACAACCTAAAATGAACTAACATTCAATCTAAATATTAGCTATGCATGGGTTCTATGTCTACATATGAAATCTGATATTGCATTTACAATATTTATACATTATGCATTCATATCTATCATTACATATATACCTTGCATTTATATCTAGCATTCGTTATATACTTTCGTGCTTGCATTGTATATCATTCTTTCATTCATGCATTTATGCATTGCTTACATATATTACATTAATTGCATTCCTACATGCTTGCATTCAACCAGATATATACATTAATGTAAATAGGATATATATTATATATATCATTTCATTCATCTAACATATCATGCATTACAAACTCTATATTCATTTAATATCCATACTACATAGGCTCATAGGTTACATAAAATACATATATCGTATAGTCACTCTTTTATTTAAAACCAATACTGTACCAATTGGGCATTCACTAAATTATAGGATTATGTTGTAGTACTTCATGTTAGCTTTCCAAAACTTCAAACGGATCGCATTTTCGTGTCTGGAAGCTCCCAAAATCGCAAAAATACCGAAACGCATTTGTCTTTCGTACAGCTGACACTCAAATAATTCTACAGAAAGTTACATAAAGAATTTGGCTTATTAAAATGTATATTTGGAAAGATAACTTCGATACGGTTCTTTTAAAAAAACGAAAGATAAATAGGAGTTTTAAGCTAAAAGTTCTAAAATTTCTAAGTTGTTGTTGCTACTAAAAATGTGGATAAAAATTATGACGAATTTGGGTAGTTTGAGACAAAAGAACACAAATATATAACATAATATATCAAGAATTCACTCTCTACACTAATATATATATATATATATATATATTAGACACTATAGAACATATCTCCAATACAAAAATATGAGATTAAATATGTAATAATTCATTCATACATAACAACAACACATAGTGTGTCCAAATTTGGGATTTTCCCACATGGACACAACCACAACACAAAGAACACTCCTATGACCTCCAAATGGACATAAAATAGACACAAATGGAGATACAACCATGGGGGTCATTCCTATGGGTTCAAAATAGACCTATATGCATGAGGAAATGAAAAGGAGAAGGGATTTATACCTTTCGGTAGATCAAACCGAAGAAAAGCCTTCCCGGAGCGACACCGACACGTAGAGATTCCAAAAGGACACGAACGAGCTCCGAATCCTCCCAAACTTGGGTAGCTTCCTCCTTGGCTAGAATGGAGAAGGAAAGAAGAAGATTTGGTGGCAAAATGGAAGGATTTGGTGGAGAAATTGCTAGGAATTGCTCTCTAGGAATTTGGGGAAGAACAAGAGAGAGAGAGTGTGGATGAGAATAATGAAATGAACTTGAGCCTATCCTCTCCCAAATTGGCTGGCCATATGGGGCTATTTGTCCTATTATGGTAAGGTCCAAAATGCCCCCACTAACCTATTCTATTAGTATTAGGAAAGGGCTAATTGGTTGGGGCTAAATTAGTCATTCTAAAGTCTTTAATCACACTAACCTTATCCATAATAATTAGTCTAACCTCTAACTAAAATATTTCTATCAAGTCAGCCATGGCTAACTAATGTGTGGGTCCACTAAAGTCAACACTACCCCCGGGTCCCCGTTTCAAGTCGGATTGAGCTGAAATTCGAACCCGACTCAAATAACCCCAAAACAATATCATAAATAATAAAATTAATTTCAAAAATATTTCAAAAATACAAAATGACAAAAATACTCTTGTTCCTGAAAACTGGGGGTGACAAATTCCTCGAAATTAAAACCAAACAATAGTAAAATGTCAAAATCACAAGTCATAATTTTAAATAGTTTAAAAATGATTAAAAATCACCAAAAATTATAATATGAAATAATTATCAATAAATAATAATTATAATTACAAAATTTCAAAATTATCCTCATTTGGAAAACTGGGTGTTACAAGTACATGACTCGTCATTCTGGAAGATTTATAGTAGGGATGTGAGTTCAGCGGTACGAGAGAGTACATGACTCGTTATCTTGGAAGATTTGTAGTAGGGATTTGAGTTCAGCGGTACGAAAGAGTACATGAATCGTCATTTTGGAAGATTTGTAGTAGGGATGTGAGTTCAGCGGTACGAGAGAGTACATGACTCGTCATCTTGGCAATTTGTAGGCGGGATGTGAGTTCAGTGGTATGAGAGAGTACATGACTCGTCACCCTGGAGGATGTCGTTTCAGACGTAATACTTCTTTAGAAACTTGCCATTGACGGGCAACATGAGCAAGTCTCCGTTTTGTTTTGCGAGGCGGTAAGCTCCGTTGAGAATACAGCATCAATGATGAACGGGCCTTCCCACTTTGGCTGGAACTTGCCGGTGGTTTTGTGAGTCATGACCATCGGCCTCCGAACCGCCAGAACGAGGTCGCCCGCTTGGAATGTTCTGGTTTTAACCTTCTTATTGAAGGCTCCGGAGATACGTGCCTGGTATAGCTCGATTCGTTGTTGAGCTAATAGGCGCTTCTCATCTAGGCCCTCCAACTCTTGTAGTCGGTGATGGTGATTATCATCTGTCGTCAATCTGTATGTGAGAGCGACACGGAGCGAGGGGATTTGAGTTTCCAGTAGGAGAATTGCCTCACTTCCATATACCAGAAAGAATGGTGTATTCCCGGTGGCAGTTTGTACGGTGGTACGGTATGCCCATAAGCATTCACCGAGCTTTTCATTCCAGTCGTGCTTGTTTGATGACACGAACTTCTTGAGAAGCTTGATGATTATTTTGTTAAATGCTTCAGCCAGACCATTAGCCGCTAGGTTGTATGGTGTTGAAGCAATATTCTGGATGCGGTGCTTATCGCAGAACCGATAGAAGGCGTAGCTTGCGAACTACGGACCATTATCATGGATGATCCTTGGGGCTGTCCAAAGCGATAGATGACGTGATGCTTGAGGAAGCTGATCATATTTGAAGTCTTTACTTTTGCAAGCGAAACAGCCTCCGCCCATTTGGAGAAGTAGTCTGTGATTGCGAGTATGAAGCGATGTCCTCGGGACGAACGCGGAGCTATCGGACCGAAGATGTCCATCCTCCACGCTTCGAAGGGCCAGGATGCCACCATCGGGTGTAGAAACTCGGATGGCCGGTGGATGAAATCTGCGTGGACTTGACAGGCTTTGTATTTTCGTGCATAGTCTATTGCGTCTGCAACCATTATGGGCCAGTAGTAACCCATTCGACGAAGACAATATTATAGTTTTGGGCCAGGCTGATGGGCCCCACAGATGTTATCGTGAGCTTTACGTACAGCTTTTTGGCTTCTGTATTTGACAGGCATCGAAGTAGTAATCCATCGTATGATCGCCGATATAGCATTTTTGTCTCTGTAACGTAGAAGAATCTGAGGGAACGTCTTCTGATAGAAGTGGCTTCCTTCGGATTCTCCGACAGAATGTCGTAGACTACGTAGTCAACGAACGGTTGTCTCCAGTCTAGTGCTTCGTCGACTGTCAGGGTGGAGTAGCTCCCGGCATACTGAACATTATTCCTGGGACAGACCAATTCACGGCCTATGATGTCAACCAGATAATAAGCATGATTCGGAACTGCTAAGAAAGCGGCTAGGCCTGCTAGGGCGTCGGCTTCAATATTCTGGAGCCTGGGAACGTGCTCTATGAAGAACCCTTCCAAGGATGAGATGATGTCAATCGCTATTTGGTGATAGGGGATTATGTCTTCATGACGCACTTCGTATGAGCCCCGGATCTGATTGACGATTAGCTGCGAATCGTCGTATACTTCAAGGTGCTCTACCCCCAGCTCTTTTGCAAGTTGGAGACCAATGACTAAAGCATTGTACTCGGCCACATTGTTTGAACAGGGCTCTGTGAGGGAATAAGCTTGATTGATCACCAACCCGGTGGGAGAAATCAGTACTACTCTGACTCCAACGACGATGTTGCCTTTGGGCCCGGTTCTAGAAGCGCCGTCGAAGAACATCCGCCATATGGTACCATGGAAGGCCGTATTTGAATTAGCGACCTCGTCTGGAATCTCTTCGTCTATTTTGGTTGACTCCGAACCTAGATGAGCTGCTAAAAAGTCTGCCAGAGCTTGACCTTTAATAGCCTTTTGTGGGACGAAGATCATGTGGTAAGGGGACAGTAATATCGCCCAGATAGCAATATGAGAGCTGAGTGCACCTGGCTTAGTCATGAGGACCCTGAGGGGGTTGACTCTTGATATGACGTAGGTGGTTTGTCCTGTGACGTAGTGTCGTATCTTCTGAATGGCGAAAACCAGAGCTAGGCACTCTTTCTCTACGACAGTATATCGATGTTCCGGCCCCATCATCATTCGGCTGAGGTAATATATAGCCTATTCGTGGCCTGCATTATTGTTTTGCGCTAGCAGAGCACCGAGAGAATGTTCCATCGCTCGTACATAGAGCAAGAATGGTCTTCCAGCAATCGGGGCTACCAGAACTGGAGGATTCGTCAGATATTCTTTGATGCTGTCGAAGGTGCGTTGGCATTCTTCATCCCATACGAATGAGATGCCCTTCTTCATGAGGTGGGTGAATGGCTGACATCGTCCGGAGAGGTTGGAGATAAACCTCATGATGTAGGCTAGCCTCCCTTGAAGGCCTCGGAGTTCACGGAGATTTCTCGGGGGACCTATCTCCATGATCGCCTTCATCTTCTCAGGGTCTACGTGGATACCCTGGGAGGTAATGATGAAACCTAAGAACTTCCCGCTGGATACGCCCAAGAAGGATTTTGTGGGGTTCATTTTTAAATTATGCGTTTGCATCAGGTCGAACACTATCCTTAGATCATACATATGGTCTTTTTTAGAGCGGCTTTTGACGGCGATGTCGTAAACGTAGCATTCTACTATTTTGCGCAAGTGGTCCCTAAAGATGATGCTCATAGCTCTTTGATAGGTGGTGCCAGCGTTCTTTAAACTGAAAGGCGTAACTGTGTAGCAGAACGTGCCAATTGGTGTTCGGAATGATGTATGCTTTTCCTCGTCAGGGAACATCTTGATTTGATTGTATCCTGAGAAACCATCCATGAATGACATATGCTTAAAGCCGCAGGTGTTATTGATTATAATGTCTGTGATAGGGGAAGGGAACTCATCCTTGGGAGGGAACTCATCCTTAGGACATTCCTCATTCAGATTGTAAAAGTCGATGCAGATTCGAATCTTTTCACTCTTCTTGAGGACTGGAACTATGTTGGCGACCCAGTCAGGGTGTTGTTCCTCACGGATGAAGTCGCTGGCTATCAGTTTGTTTACCTCGACTTCAATAGCATTCATGACGTCAGGACAGAACCGACGTTGCTGTTGCTTGACTGGTTTTACGTCTGGACGGATATTAAGTTTGTGAAGTACAATCTCGGGGTCTAGTCTCGGCGTATCTTCGTAGCTCCAGGCGAACACGTCGATATATTCTCTGACAAGTTGTAGTAGTGATTCTTGCTCTTCGTCGGTCAGATTCTTACTGACAAAGATGGGCTTTGGAGAGGATTCATCACCTAGATCGACTTGTAAAATCTCATCCTCGGTGGGAGGCTCTCTTTATTCGAACCGTTTCTTCCACTGCGCATCTAGCTGTTGTGCCCGTGGCTCTAGCTCAAGAAGTTCAGGAATGTCTTCATCTTCTTCGTAGGCATCGCCAAGTGCCATATTGACAGACCAGACTTGCCTGAGCATGTCCCCGATGCTGATATCTGAATCGGAAGTGGGTGATCCGGTTGAGTGTGAATGCGAGTCGCATTCTTCCTCTGAGCTTTCAGGTGTCGTCGCGGGTGTGATATAACCTAGCCCACATCTAGTTTTATTGTAGTAGTCTCGTGGTTTCCCAGCCAGGACCGACAATTATAAGGGTAATCGCTGTCCAGTGCCGTAGTTCAAGCCTGGTGTAGTTTTCAGATCATACCCTTATTTTTGTATAAGGTACTTGGATTAGGGACTATACAGATAAAGAGGCAATCTTCCGGTGTCAGGATCGAGCTCAATTTCTTCTATCTCGAAGGGCTGTGGATCATTCTTCCAACCGAAGATGATTGGGTGATCCCCTCCCTCGATTATGCGGTAAGCGTCTTCCACTGGAGTAAGTTGGTTTGCGGTGTAGACATTTATCACTTGTGTGTGCAGGTGAGCGCCTATACCATGTTCCATAGCATACATTGTACAGAGCTTATTAAGCTTGAGGTAATTCAAAGATAGCCCTTTATTGATGAAATAAAGTATCTTTTCCATTGGGATTACATCATCTGCGGATGGAACATCAGTGTAAGCAGCCACATACTTGGCCAGCTCTGAATCTTCTTCAGCCACCCCCTGTGTAAATGCAGACTGAGAGGATGATTTGGGCAACTTGATTATTAGGGGCTCCATGGGTGGAGCAGAACGTGGAGTTGTTGGCATACTAGCTACCCCCAGTTTGGTGCTCGATGCTGAGCAGGAAGTTGTTGGTTGGCTAGCAGTCCCTGGCTTAATGCTCGGTTGCCGACTCATTCTGGGAAGACGAATTATCATCGGTTTGACAGAGGGATTGAGCTCCTCTGCTTGTGGCCGGCTAGCTTTAGACAGCCTGATTGTCAGTAGCTCGGTCGTGGGTCTTGGCGCTTGGCCAGACCTTGGCAGTCGGATTATCATCTGTTCCTCCTGTGTAGAGAGGCTAACTGCGTCCTTACGCAGAGTGGCTGTAAGGGGCACAGTTATGCCAGGCTTGCGGGCTTGGCGGTGGATCGTCAGAGGTTCTTCTGATCCGGTTGCTGACTCAGTTTGAGGTTGAATATCTCCTCCGGCAAGATGCTTTTTTGACTTCTCGTACAAGCATGAGTCTGAGTAGTAGGATTCGACCCCTTTGAAGGGATCGATGTCGACAAATTCTGTTCTTACGAAGCCGTGCTTGTCTACGTACTTGAAGCACTGGTGCAGTGTGGAGGGCACGATCATATAATCGTGTATCCAAGGGCACCCCAGGAGAATATTGTAGAAGGTGTCCGTATCTATTACATAACAGGTCACTTCTGACTGAAGGTCGCCGATTTGGTATTTTAGGCGGATCTTTCCGATCGGGTAGCTCCTGCCCGAATTAAAACCGCTGATGGCGATGCTTGTCGGCGTCAGGCGATGCATCGGGATGCGCAGATGGTGTAGTAGGCTCTTCGGGATGATGCTTACGGAGGACCCGGGGTCAATATGCATCTGATCGACCTTGATATCGCCAATGTACCCAGTATAATAAAGAGGGCGATCGTGCAGGTTAGTTTTGATAAGCATATCCTGCGGAGTGAAGACAATATTTGGCATTGACCCTGTGCAAGAGCTGTCCTGGAGGTCTGCCGGCGAGTCCTCCCCAGTGAGATTGGACTGAGCCAGTATGCGTCGGCATTCTGAAGTGCTTCGCTTAGTGCAACACGGACATCCTTGGAGAGTCTCAGGAGCTCATATAGCGACAATTTGGCCAGTGTGTTGGCCAATTGCGCCAGGATGTCAAAGTTGTATGGCCTCTCTAGCCCGTTGGCATCTCTCTTCGGAGTGGTTTGTCGAAGCGAGTCTCCTTTGGCCTAGGCTTGTCGGTCGTTGAAGGCTACGGAGGTCTATTTTCCATAAAGAAATTCTCTTTATTTGTTGTGTTTCTGGAAAAATTACAACTGTAGGAATCCGATCTAGAAGACGATCGCTTTATCCCTTGGACTATGCGAAGAAGAAAAGCTCTCAAAATTTTGACAGTAGATATCAATGTATCTGTACAATGAATGAAAAAAAGAACTCTATTTATAGAGTCAAAAATAATAACTGAAAAGATAACTGTCTTCACAGCCTGTGCTTAGTTGAAAATCATGCAGGATTTAACATACGCAAGGCTGCGAGCAGTTACTGGACGTGGCCTGTAACTGTTGGACACATGGCAATCATGCATGAGTCGTGTACAAGTTACAGGACACGCAGGCGAGAGATCAGTGGCATGGCTGCTACGTACTCCAATTTGATGAAATCAACGCAGACTTGTTGAAGACGAAATCCACGCGAACTCGGTGTAGAAAGCTTCAAAATCCACGCAAACTTGGGGCAGGAAGCTTCAGGATCCACGCAGACTTCGAGGCAAAGAACTCAAAAATCCACGTAAACTTGAGGAAGAAAACTTCAGAATCTACGCAAACTTGAGATGAAGATCACAAATACACGCAGACTTGAGATAGAACTGCTAGCTGTCTTGATTCGGCGTGTCTCGACTGACACAAAATCTCTAACAGTGATTGCTTTGTCAGTCGCATTAAATGACAAGAAACCCCTTTTGGTACGCCAACTTGACGAAGGCTGAGTCTTGCTGAAGAAGATTTTGAAAATCACGCAATAGACGGCGATGATCTCTCGAAGTCTGTGCATACGTGGCATACGAAGAGACATTCTTCGACTGTTGTGCTGTCAGTCATAATTACTCTCTGACAAATGATGAGCTGTCTCCCCAGAGTGATTTGTTTATATTGTCTTGATCAACTGAGCGTGACTTTTGACTCTGTCTTGATCAACTCAGCGTGACTTTCATTTTTGAGGCCTACAAAACCCCCTTCAAAGTTTTCAAAAAATGATAAATTATTTCGAAATACTTTGAAAACAGAGATGATAAAATGGATTTAGTCACGCTGAGATGACTCCAAAATGAGAGATTTACTCCGAGATGTTTAGACTGTTGGGATTCTGTGCTGTTAGGATCCCGTGCAAATCTCCAAATATCGAGGCAATAATGACTTGACCATCATTTAGAACTCTTTATGAGCCTATAAATAAGCCATAGATTACTTCTTTCTTTCTTTACTTGCGTTTGAAAGAGAGAACCCACAGAAGAGAACTTCATCTTCCCCGACGAACTTCTTCCTCTCCGACTTCTTCTTCTACTTTTTCTGTAGCAATGGCTCCCAAAAAAGCTGATGTTCAGGCCAAAGGGAAAGCCCCTGCGACTTCGTCGCGTGCCACAACTGACAGACTTCCTCGACAAGAAGTCCCGCGAGCTCCTATGCATCGTAAGTGATGGAAGAACACAAACTGTCAAAGACGATGAAGATGAACTCCACATAGAATTTTTTTAGGATCTTAAGATATTAAACTTCAGAAATATATCCCCCCTCCTTAGGGCAAAGGATATTTAATAAAGTATGCCCCCTCTTTAGGGTCAGCCATACTTCACATCTTCGTGTTTACGAAGCTCTGTGTAAAGGAGCATGGTTCTCATGATTCTGCGTGACTTTTCACGTTGGCAGAAATGTCCATGTTGAAATAGTCACGCAGCTTTCAGGATGACGCTGCGTAATTTTTCACATGTTGACAGAGATGTCAATGTTGAATTATTCACGCAGGCTTCTGAGAGTCATCTTCTGGATAGATTAGTGGAAGAACTTTTCCATTTAAATATGATTCTGGCAAATGATGCGTGACTTTCATCCTAATCTGTCTGAGCTTTGCGTGAATTAATCATCCACGTGAATAAATCACTCAGCATGTCACAGTAATATATCCATGTGGAGTCTGCGTGACTTTTGAATTCTTCTTCAAATACTGTAATACACGTATAGACATAGGTATATCTGACTTTATCTTCTTGTCATTTTCTGTAGTAAACATCCGAAGCGAAGAAGCAGATTTTGAAGGGTGCTTGAGTATTTTATTTAAGCATGATCTATCTCATATAACATTCCCTCATTTTGATCTTCCTGAAGCAAGACTATCACTGTTGGCTAATCAAGACCACACAACCTTACTTTGCTTGATGAATGGACAACCTTTCCAAAGTCTAGATCTGGTATCCCATAAGAAACCAGCATTCTTGTTCGGAGATGCTATAGCACAAAAATCTCAGCCAAAGGGCATTAGGGAGAAGGTGTGCTTCTGCTTTGAGGGGGATGTGAAACAACCCATGTATTGGCCAAAGGTTTCCCGGGGCTTGTCAATCATGAGACTTATGTATGCCAGCTATCCGAGAAAGATGTCTTGGTATTTGACTGAATATCAGCAGGCGAAATCAAGCCGTATTATTTACAGGAAAGAGGGATTTTTCAGTGCCCCGGAGGATCATGTATCAGTGTTTCGGGGTCTGAAGCCTGGATACATACCACCTGAAGACTCAGCCATATTAATGCCGTTTAGGATGCCTATTTTCATAAACGAATTCATGTCCAACAAGAATACATTCTATCCGACCGATTCGACGCCAAGGATGAATGGTCTAATGAATCAGGAGAATGTGAGATGGAGGACTTTAGTCCACTGGGCTTTAGAGAATTTTGAAACTGAGCTGAAGAAGATAAATCTCTATGATGCCGTCGTCAATTCATCCTACGGCTTCAAGCCTAACCCTTTTCTGTTCCTGGCTTTAGTTGAGAGATACAACTACAGGACGGGGACTTTTATGACTCCAAAAGGAGAGATGGGCTTCGCCCTTCACGAGATGGAATACATCTCACACCTGCCTTCAGGTTCGCTACCGTATGAGGAGTATGTTCCTACGACAGAGGAACTGAACTTTCTGTCAGAGAAGAACCCAGAGATGGTTCATCTATTTGAAGAGATGATGTGCCATTTTGGCACATGTACTCTATATTATAAGGGTTATAAAGATGAAGCCGGTAACCACATATAGAAGTGGATGTCATACCTTTTCATGAATCGTGAAAAGGATGAGAAGAAAATAAATGAGAAGAGGTGGTACCAGATTAGCAACTTCAAGCCTCTTTCTGAAAGTGAAATCACTTATCTGCTGGAGAAATATGATTGCAAAGATTTCACTATCACTGAAGACTGGTACGAGTTCAAAGCTGGAACCACTTTCAGCTCTTATGTGAGGCAGAGTAGCAAGAGTCTGTCGAAGAACGGTCATCTGGCCGAATTCCTATCCCTGTGGTTAAGAAGATTCATCGTTCCTGGCTCCAGCTCCTTGGACAGGATACACAGAGGCGTTATCTTTGCGGCGGTGCGCCTTGTGTATGGTTATAAGTTGGATTTATTATTGGCGATGACCTGTAGACTGAATGCAGGTCTTCGAAATTTTGTGACTACCATGCTGTCTGCTCAGAGGCTGATGACTGAAGAATTCCCAAGGATAGAGATGCCTTTCACATTTTTATATGGTTGGCTTCTCCTTCATCATGATGGTCTGATACCTCCAGGGGCAGGAGGGAGTAGCAGTCTTTTTTTGGAGAGGTATTCTGGAGAGACGTTCTGGAAGGTTCACACCCTCCCAGAATACAGAAATGTCTTGAATCGAGCATCATATTGGTCGATCCAATGTGTCCCTCCACCATCGGGTTATGAAAGTATGCCCTTAAATATGATGGACGGAGATATGAAAAACCGACTAGATGATGTAGCCTTCCAATGGTTACAGAGGATCCGACCCTCTCATCTGGTATATCGTCACGAAGAAATGGTATATCTGGAACCATATTTACCAAGCCGATTTGCCAGACAATTCGGGTATGACCAACTCCATGTTGGGAACGCCACTACTTGTTTATCTGCTCGCGGAGGACTCATTGACGGAGCTCGAGCTTGGAGATATTTTATAGCTAGAGATACAAAGGTCGTATTCTCTATGCCTAATCCTTTGTCTAGCTCGGTGCCAAAGATGCTTTATACGTATGCACGTTTCTATGTGTCGTCGAGCACTTTCAGACCGAGTTTCAATCTGAAGACCTTTGTTGCAGAGGATGATCCAGCTCCATCGAAGAGGTCAAAGAAGAAAATTGTTATTCAGCACTTTCCTTCAGAACCCGAAGATGAGACAACAGAAGTTGAGCCTCCCTATGAATTATTCCAGGAAGGAAATTTTCCTGATGAGGTCCTTCCTCCTATATTTATATCTCTTTCTAAGAGGAAGAGAAGTGACGAATCTGAGACCATCTCCAAGAGGAGTACTAGGTCTCAAACATCCAAGAATAAGAAGAAAGGGGTCTCGGTGACTGCTACTTCATCTTTGGGCGGTATATCAGTTGATGAAGACGATGCCGCTGATAAGGATGAAGAGACTGATGAAGACGACGCTCCTTTGATAAGGAGGTCGAGAGGCAAATATGTTAAAAATTTGTCAGCAAAATTAAGGGCAATAAACTCCTAGAGACAATCATGAGTAGAGGAGCTTTGCCGGAAATCAATGAAGCAGCTTCTACTGAGAAGACCGAATCTGATGATATTCACCTTGCAACAGCTTCAACTGAACAGACTGAAGTAGAGTCTGTTCAAGCTCAGGAAACAACTGCTCCCACCATAAGTGGAGTAGCTATTGAACCCTCGAAGACGAGGATAATCCCATTTGAGCATGGGAGAGAAGGCGTCATTCAAGCACTGGACGACCAGATTGATTACTCTGAAGAAGCAACAGTTCCGAAAGAAGCTATCAAACAGCCAGAAGTTCCTGAATTTCAAGCTGAAGAAAACATTTCTTTGGCCAGAGGCGATGAAGACGTGCCGGCGTCTGAGCTATCAGCTGCTGATGATTTGTTAAAGAATGTTTGTCAAGATATCATTCTTCGACCCGATATTCCAGAGACAACTGAACCGGCAGCCAATACTGAGCTTGCTATCGTCATTGTTCCAGAGACTCATGAAGATGTAAATATCATTGATTCTGAATCAGAAGCTCATCCTGAAGACGAAGAAGAAGAAAAAGCTGAAGGAGGAGAAGACTGGCATGCTGACACTTCAACTCCTTATGATGCGGATAAAGTGAAGGGGAACAGAATGGATTTTAGCCCTGAACCTGTTCAATCACCAAACAATGCTGTAGCACCCAGTAATTCTGGAGCTGGAAGCAGCCATATAAAGCAAGTATCGGATACAGTCATGGACCGGCTGCGAGAAGAAGCAAAACTCCCTCCACATACTGAATATGAACCTCAGCCAGGTAGAACTTTATTTCTGTTTTCGCTGTTTCTCTGCCTTTAAATGCTGCTCATATTTTTCTTTAATTGTAGGAACAGCTGCAGCAATGAGCTCGACTCATGCTCCGCTTATCCAAGCTGATACTGATGAAGGGAGTTCACACTTGCCAACTTCTCCTGTCGTACATACTTCTGTTCTGAGGATAGAGAATATTCAAGCTTCTTCTTCCATGATGACAGCAACTCCTGGATTTGAGACTGGGCTAGCAAGAACCCTGGGAATGTATCCGGTTATCATTTATTCATATTTAGATACATATTCCAGACGATTCTTGAAGGATGAAGCTATGCCCTTTTCTGATCTCAGAACTATGGTCAAATTCCCACTGATGGCGCTGCGACATGCTGGTTGTACATCTCAGTGCATCTTTTTCGAACATCTTCTGGATGAGTTAGAGGTAACTATCCGAAAATACTAGAAGACTAAGAAGGAGGACATTCAATCTTTAACTGTAGCTGAGATTGAGCAACTAGAGAATGAAGTACGGTCTCAACAGGCAGCTTTTGAAGCATTTCTTGCCTCTTCTACTGAAAAATTAGTAGAAAAGGGCAAAGAAATATTAGCTGCTCGTCAAAGAGTAGAGCTTTTAGAAAAAGATAACACATCCAAGACTGAAGAATTGAAGAAGTTGAAAGAGGAATTAGCTCGTCTTCAAGAGCGTATTGCTGTCATGGAAACAAAACAAGCTGAGGTTGCTACGGCTTATATCTTTGAAGCCGAACGTTGCGAGATTCTTCAGAAGGAACGGGAACAGATGCAGGCAGAACAGATTGAAGAAGCCAATCGTCGCCAGTCTGCCATCATTACTTTTGATGAACATAATGTTACAATTGTAGCAGTAGAAAGAGTTAGAAAAACTCATGAAGAGAAACTGAATGTTGTTCTAGATCGTATTAGGGAGCTGATAACTCCAAGCAAGTGAATTCCTCCCTTTTTTTTATTTTCACTTTCACTTGTATTCCATGTTTTGATTATAAAATGACAACAAATGAAAGTTCTTGATCTGACTTTTGGTTTTGCTGTTTTGATAATGATAGATTCATAGAAAATATGTTCAGAGGTAAATGTTACATGACATATTTCAGTAGAATAGAATATACAAACGAACTTTGTAATTCTATCAAATGATATTAAACCAGAAATGATCTTAGTTCAATACTGATTGGAAAAAAATAGAATTCAGACATAAAAATATCTTTGAACTCAATTTTTCATGATCTTTAGACTCGAAAATCAAAAGACTAGATGAATGAACGGGTTAACCGTCAGATTATAATGAACGGGCAAACCGTCGGATGGATGAACGGATGAACCGTCAGGCATAAATGAACGGATGAACCGTCAGATGAACGGATGAACTGTCAGATGAACAGATGACCCGTCAAGTATGAATCATTTTTCAAAACAGACAATAGAAACCATATTGGAAGACAGAATGTTGCAGTAGAAGTCCCCGATACTTGTATCGGAATCCCAAGAAGTGGTACTAGAAGAATCAGATCTCTTATCTTCGTCAGACTCAGGATCTTCATGGATAATATTAATGAAAGGAGTAGGAGCAGTATAACCCAATCCGTATTTCATCCTTCCATATTTCAAAGGAGGAATCCGGACAGGTATTTTTCTTCCTTTTCCATCATTGAGGCCAGTCCTGAAGTCATAGCCCATATTTTTGATAATGTCTCTAGATTGCTGACTATAACAACGTAGTTGTAATCTTCCAGTATCATCATTTTTGTCATCATCTTCAAGATCAAAAGGATTTTGAGGTCCTTTGTAGAAGAATATTGGAATGTCTCCTGGCTTTCTGCTTGGAACTAGAAAGTATGAAGATTGTACAGGTTCTAGAGATACATCTGTACGAACAGTCTGTACAACTCCTATGGTTATTGTGTTCAAGTCATCTAACAGATGTAAATAACTATGAACATAATTACACACATCAACGTACTGCAAAGGTGGAGACTTTTTATTAAATGTAAAAGCAGCAATATTTACATTGGGAGAAGGCTAAGCCTTAGAGATTTTAGCCAAGTTAATGACTAAAGGGGGAGAAGAAGAACGAGAAGAAGCGTTGTTTCGATTAAGATCGATAACAAATGGCTTAGAAGAGGTGAGCTCCCTTGAAGTTTGAGATGGAAGAATAATCCGCCCTCCAACTGGAATTAGCAGAGTATCTTGTGAAGATACAGGAACTGTAGTACGCCCACTGACAGGAATGATCAGTGTATTTTGAGTAGATGACTGAGGTAACGGAGAGATCCGTCCACTCACTGGGATGGTGAAAGAATCTTCTCCAGAGGGTTTAAGAGATTGTTGCTGAGTAGTTCGACTTTTAACAGGGATTATTAAAGTCTCACTTTGTTCATCTTCTTTCTCCATAGCTTGTATGATCCTTGTATACTCTTCTTTGTACATTCGGGAATCATTGAAATAAGCTTCAACCCCATGGAAGGGATTTATATCAGCAACTTCTTTTTGTACTCTTCCATTGCTATCAATGTATTTAAAATATTGATGAAGAGTAGAAAGCACCACATTATTTTCATGAAGAAAGGGCCTCCCCAGAAGAAGATTATAGGATCCCGCGATCTCGATCACATAGAAAGTGACTTTAGATATGAAATCGCCTATCTGAAGCTTCAGATGAATCTTTCCCAAAGGCTCGTTTCGGCTTTGATTGAATCCCAAGATAGTAGTAACCGTCTTGGAGAGCTTGTGAAGAGGGATTTTTAGTTCATCCAACAGACTCTTCGACATTATGCTTATAGCAGACCCTGGGTGAATGAGGATACGATCTATCTTCATCGTATCAATATAACCAGTATAGTAGAGAGGTCGGTCATGTCGATTATCCTCCAGTAGCATGTCATCTTGTGTAAAGGTGATATTTGGGATAATCTCCAGTACACTGTTGCAATGTAAGCAAGTGGCAGGTTCCACATCTGGCTTTTTCAATTGTGCAAGACAAGAGTCAGCTTGTAGAAGTGCTTCACTTAACGTCTCCCGAGTCTCTTTGGAAAGACGTAGAAGTTCAAAGAGGGACATTCTAGCTGGAGTATTAGCAAACTAAGCTAAAATATCGAAATTATAAGGCTTCTGAAGTCCAAGAGGAGAGGACTTCTTGATTGGCTTATCAAACCGAGCCTGTTGTTTACCTTTCTCCAAAGCTGTAGACTTGGGAAGAACAGGTTCAGTGGATGATTCTTCTTCAGGAAGAACATTAGAAGCATTTTTATCAGCTGGAGAGATGTCAAGAGGATCCTCAGGACTTTTAGAATAATCCTTTAGGTAAGGTTTTCCCGTTCGAGTAGCACTAACAAGTGCTTCTTCTTTGCCTTTTGGCTCTGTGTCAGAGGTAGACCCAAGAGAAGTCATATGACATGACTTGATCTTTCCAGCCTTCTTGGACTTTCGAGAAGAAATCTTTTGAGGAGAAGGCGATTCGAAATCTGCCACTAGATCAGGATGGATCCACATGATTTCTCCAGTCTCCAAAGTGATTGGTGCTAATCCTTCAGACTGTGGAAGAAGAATATTTACTATTTCAAGAGTCGCCTTGGGAATAGGAACAATCCCACCTTCAAGGAGTTGAGGAGGGAAATCTCCGAATTGCATAGAGACAACATTAGAAGTGACAGTCTTCTCTTTTGGAGTAAGAGAGATAGCTCTAGATTTAATCATTTCTTGGATCTTTCCTTTCAGTACATAACATGTACGAATTGTATGACCCAGCATTCTGTGATATGGGCAGTATTTGGGATGATCTGTCTTACCAGCTTCATCAGGTTTCTTGATCTCAGGTAATTGTATCTTATTACCTTTCAGCAGACATTCAAAGATACCAAGGACATCGTCGTCATCGAAAGAATATTCTTCTTTGGGGCGAGGTGTTCTTGATTGTTGAATTGTAGAAGAAGTTTGAACAGTTGATGTATCTTTGCTCTGAAGATTAACTTCAAGAGTTTCTTTTTCCTTGCGAGCATTGTTTTTATTGTTAGCACCTTGTCCTGTTTCTGTAGGAGTCATCTGCACTCCTAAACCTTTGAAGGTTTCAGTACTGATTTCTGCAGCTTTGGCACTGACTATGAAGGAAGGCCAATCTTGAAATTGAGTAGACCCTGTCCACATACTGATGATTGGCAACAAGTTTGATTTGCACGTGTCAATGGTGACAGCATCAGGAGTTCCAAGAGACATCTTCAGAGCTTCTCTTCGAAACCGTTCAATGTATTCCTCTGTGGATTTATTATTTTTCTGCTTGATTCTAATAAGAGTAGACATAGTCATGTCATTCAGCCCTTCATAGAACCTTTCAAGAAACATCTGTTTGAAACCAGCAAATGAGGTAATACTCCCATCTGGGAGACTCCTATACCATTTATAAGCCGTTCCCTTGAGACATCCAATAAATACCCGAGTAAGGAGGGCATCACTTGGTTGCAATTGATCAGTCATCACTTTGATTGATAAACTGACTTGGAGAAGTGGTTCCATCATAGATTGAGATAGTAGGAGGCTTGTATTTAGGAGGATATGATACTTGCTTCCATTCTATCGGATAAGGCTGCTTGATGCCTAACCTTTGTAAACCATCCTTTTGTTTGAATGCCTCGAATTGAGTTTTGAGATTCTTCAATTCTTCAGAGACAACTCCCGAAGATTGTGGAGTTGTGGCTTGTAGAGAATAGTTGGGAGGAGGAACAGCATTGTAAGCACTACCCCCAGCTCCAGAGAGACTAGGATTTAGTTGAGCTGGTCCAGGAGTATTGGATTGTACTGCTGGAGGAACTTGTACTGGACTTATATCAGTATCAACTGGTATGGCATCTGGTACAGTCTGTCGATTTTGCAACTGAGCTGTCATGAGTTCATACATCGACTTCATTGCGTCAGTCATAGACTTCATTTGCTGTTCCAAAGAAGCAATTCTTTGATCTTGAGGAGTCAAGGAAGAAGAAGGTTCATCAGTATTCCCATCAACCATGTAAGTCGTGACTGTATGAGGGATTATTGATGAACTAGTAGATGTTGTATATTCTGAATCATTGCTTCGTGCATCAAAGTCAACTATAGGAGAATTACCCCTAGTAGGAAGAGGTGGGAAGTTAAATTCTCGAAGGAATTCAGAATCAATTTCAGGGATCAAATTTTTTTGACTAGAAGCCAGGACTCTTGCTCTGGTGTTTCTATATACTCCATCTGGACTATCAACTCTACCCCCGGTGTCTCGAGAAGTCATGTTGACAGAGGCAAACAAAGGCTCATCTTCATTAGGTATAGGTTCATACTGAATCCTATTGAAGACAGACTGTCGTTTAGTTTGACATCTGCATTGCATTGTGATTCTTGGCTGGAAGTCACATTCATGATCACCATGGTCTTGAACCATTGATTGACATCTGCAGTGAATTATGACTCTTGGATAGAAGTCACATTCAGCATGTTCTTTTAACATAGAATTACTCCTTCTCTTCTGTTGAAGATATTCCCGTAAATCTGTTTGTGAAGATTGAGGAGTATATTTCCTGTTCTTGGGTCTTAATGGCTCTTGATTATATAAAGAGAGATTAATGTAAGCCACATAGTTTCTTGCATACTCTGCATCTGGATCTTTTATCTTCATATCCAATTGGTATGGTTTCTTAACACCAGAAGTGCTGAGTTTTGTTCTTAAATCAGTGGAAGGTAACACATTGGTTTTGGAAACATGGAGTTTTCCTTCCATTGATCTGGATATTTGTAGAGAAGGAAGAGTTGAACCACTCCTTTGATTAGGAGTTGGTAACAGACCCTCTTTAATGGACAGATTCTGTGCCCAATTTGAAGAAGTCATATGAGAAGATATTAAGGAATATTTCTTCTTAGACTCATTCAGATTTTGAGACATAGAATGTCCAGAAGGAAGAGTAGTCAAAAGACCATCTCCTTTCCTTTGACTAACAAAAGTATCAGTCAAAACTGTTCCTGAAGTAAAAACTACAGGAGCAGAAGAAACAACTAAAGAGTTATTCTTTTTCGAAGGGACTTTGTGTGGAAGACCACCCCCAGTTCTAGTAGAACTCGGTAAAGAAGAAAAGATAACTAAGGAGTTATTCTTCTCTGATGAAATACACGCTGAAACAGATTTGGCTAAAGAACCAGTACTGTTAGTGTGACTTTTGATTTTAGAATTACACGCTAGAACAGATTTGGCTAAGGAACCAGTACTGTCAGCGTGACTTTTGAATGTAGGATTACACACTAGAATAGATTTGGCTAAGGAGCCAGTACTATCAGCGTGACTTTTAGAGTTGAATTTGCACGCTGGAACAGATTTAGCTAAGGAGCCAGTACTGTCAGCGTGACTTTTAGAGTTGAATTTGCACGCTGGAACAGATTTGGCTAAGGAGCCAGTACTGTCAGCGTGACTTTCAACTTTGGAGATACACACTGGAACAGATTTGGCTAAGGAGCCAGTACTGTTAGCGTGATCTTTGATTGCTGTCATCTTCGAGTGCACAAGAGTGTGCGTGCTTGCAGTAGAGCTCTTGCCAGTGTTAGGAGCAGACACTGTGGCAGAGACTTCACCATTGACTGCCAACTGATTCTTAGGGACATAGACAGAGTGTCCCTTCGACTTGGCAGTGATGATGGAGGCTGGAGTGGGCTTGCCACCCTTAGCCTGCTGCATTTCTTCATAGGCGAGTTGATCGAATTTGATCGTCATCACCTTCTTCGTCGAGCCGATTGACGAAGTGTCGCATTGAGTTGTTGCCATCTCAGAAGAGGAGATGGTTTTCCCCAGCAGAGTCGCCAATTTGTTTTCCATAAAGAAATTCTCTTTATTTGTTGTGTTTCTGGGAAAATTACAACTGTAGGAATCCGATCTAGAAGGCGATCGCTTTATCCCTTGGACTATGCGAAGAAGAAAAGCTCTCAAAATTTTGACAGTAGATATCAATATATCTGTACAATGAATGAGAAAAAGAACTCTATTTATAGAGTCAAAAATAATAACTGAAAAGATAACTGTCTTCACAGCCTGTGCTTAGTTGAAAATCATGCAGGATTTAACATACGCAAGGCTGCGAGCAGTTACTGGATGTGGCCTGTAACTGTTGGACACATGGCAATCATGTATGAGTCGTATACAAGTTACAGGACACGCAGGCGAGAGATCAGTGGCATGGCTGCCACGTACTCCAATTTGATGAAATCCATGCAGACTTGTTGAAGACGAAATCCACGCGAACTCGGTGTAGAAAGCTTCAAAATCCATGCAAACTTGGGGCAGGAAGCTTCAGGATCCACGCAGACTTCGAGGCAAAGAACTCAAAAATCCACGCAAACTTGAGGAAAAAAACTTCAGAATCCACGCAAACTTGAGATGAAGATCACAAATACACGCAGACTTGTGATAGAACTGCCAGCTGTCTTGATTCGGCGTGTCTCGACTGACACAAAATCTCTGACAGTGATTGCTTTGTCAGTCGCATTAAATGACAGGAAACCCCTTTTGGTATGCCAACTTGAAGAAGGCTGAGTCTTGCTGAAGAAGATTTCGAAAATCACGCAATAGACGGCGATGATATCTCGAAGTCTGTGCATACGTGGCATACAAAGAGACATTCTTCGACTGTTGTGCTGTCAGTCATAATTACTCTCTGACAAATGATGAGCTGTCTCCCCAGAGTGATTTGTTTATATTGTCTGGATCAACTGAGCGTGACTTTTGACTCTGTCTTGATCAACTCAGCGTGACTTTCATTTTTGAGGCCTACAAGGTCCTGGAGCATCAGCAGCTGTCGGCTGCTGATCTTCAGCCGAGTTTACCGATGGAGGTTGGGTTTGTGCGCCGGAGCAGGTAACAACAGCAGTAGCTTCTTTGACCTCTATCGAGATCGTGTGTCATGATTTGACTTTCCCATTCTTCTTCTTGCTGGTGGAGGAAGACGGGAACTGAGTCATCTCAGGTACCAAGTCCGGATGGACCCACATGATCTCCTCTCGTGATGTGGTAAGGGGTACTAGACCAGCAGCTTGGTCTCGGAGAGGTGGAAGGTTACCGACCTCCATTCTTGCTCGAAGGACAGGTACTACTTCGTCTTGAGTCCTTATCGGAGGAAAGTTGCTGAATTGTACTGACACCATGTTGGCTGCTATGGTCACCTCTTCGAAATCAATGGCCAGGGCCTTAGAATCGATGAGATGTTGGATGTATCGCTTAAGCTGATAGCAGTCTTCTGTAGCATGGTAAACATAGAGATGGTAATAACAATACTTAGGGATCTCCATATCTGTAGGACGAGGCTCTCGCCTGGGAGGAGGGAGCTGAATTCGTCCTCCTTGGATGAGCATGTCTAAGATGGGTTTAACATGGCCATCCTCGAAGGAGTAGGTCATCTGAGGCCACTACTTTTCTGTCGACATTGATTCGGGCTTTGGGGCTGTGTCAGTCACCATAGCCTGCTTGCCCTTGTTGTCTCTGTTGCTGGAGTAATTACCATCGTTGTTGTTGTTGTTGATGTTAGGGCGTTTGCCCTTGTCTTTCCCTTCCGAGATGTGCAATCCCAGTTGGCGGGCTTTCTTCATCTTATCTTCTGCGCTAGTTGCACTGATGATGAACGTCTTCCAATCCTTGAATTGAATTTCGCCCATCCAGAGGTTGATTGTGGGAAGCAGTCTCTTTTGGCAAATTTCAATCAAGGAGGAATCAGGATTGCCAGAAGGCAGCTTCATCGCGGTTTGGCAAAATCGCTCGATATAATTTCTTGTTAGCTCATTTTCTCCGTGAACAACGTCCATGAGAGTGGACATTGTCATGTCTTGTCCTACTTCATAAAACCTCTATAGGAACATGCGTTTGAAGCCGGTGAAGGAGTGGATGCAATTGTTCGGCAAGTTGCGGTACCAGTCGAAGGCGACCCCTTCCAAGGCTCCGATGAACAACCGCGTAAGGATGGCGTCGTCATGAGGCAGATGGTCGGTTGTGACTTCGAAGTAGGTAATGTACCTGCTTGCAGATGTCTTTCCATCATATGCATTGATGTGGAATAGTTTATATTTTGGTGGGAAGGGAACATCTCTCCATGCAGCGGGATACGGTTGACGTATCCTGAGGTCTTGGTAGTTTTCTCGGGCATAAAACATGGTCCGGAGCTCCTGGACCTCTCTTCTTGCCTCCTTGGCCTCGTCTGCAGCGGTAGGAGCCGATATTTCAGGAGGAATATCGCCCGGGTTTGGTGCAGCGGAGTTCGAGTCCGCATTGACCGCGGGACCCAAGCTTGTTCGGCGAGGCGTTCTTTCTTGCAGAGTTGGAAGGACTGCTTTGATCTCGTCCACAGACTTGACCAAAGCATGTAGTATGGCCTCCAGAGTGTCGATGCGTTGGCGATCACTGGAACCTTCTTGGTTGCTGTCTGTCATAAACATCGTCCTCACATGCGGAGAGATGGAAGGAACGGTAGAGGACGTGCCCTCTGAGTCATACCCTTGTACAGAGAAGTTGTCTGGGTATGTGGGAATGCCCTCCTCTGGTTCTGACTCAGAAAGAGTGGTACCCCCAGCTTCAGAGCTTACCTCGTCTTGGGAATTGTGGACGTCCTCGGGGATGTCGGGATCAGCTGCATCTGTTGGGTGAACCATTTCCTCGGACTATCTTCTTGGAACACCAGGTTATTTTGGACATTTGGAGGAATGCTACCCCCGGCTCTAGTGTCTCCCATAGATGTGGACGAATCTTCTAGTGTGGCAGATTTTGTCTTTGAGCGGGTACCTTGGTAAACTCCTCCTGCAACGGTGGTAGACAGCCGTTTAGAAGAAATTTTCTTGGTTACGCCGGTTGAAATTTTCGGGCTGGAGACATTTGTTTTCTTTCCTCTTCCGCTGCCAGGAATCTTCAGAGCAGAATTGCAAGAGGCGACGAGAAGCGCCTCGTCTTCTGAGCTTGGGTGTTGCAGCCTTAGGAAGACATACCGTTGGTCTTTTTGTGCTGCAGCCTTGTTGCAGCAGCAGTTGACTATGACTTGGGTGCATTGAAGTCCTTGTCAGGACTCTTTGTACGTCAAATCTTCGTCTCTTTCCTTGCGCTTGTGAAGAATCACGTTGCGTGGGTCACCTGTTTTATGGGCCGATGAGTGCGTTGGCCTCCTGCCTGCTCCTTGATGTGGGGGTAGCGCAAGCCCCTGATCTTTGTTAGAAAATTCTTGGTAACTATCTCGTTAGTTGGCCGCCGGGGGCTGGACACGGGTAGTTCTGTACAACTTCCTATCAGGAGCCCGAGTAATAGTCATCGGGACGCCCTGGTAGTCAGAAGTCGGGACAGCCGACTGAGCTCGTCGAGCCCGTACTGCCCGAGACTTCTTCCTCCTAGCACCTGAGAGTGCATAGTAGGAAGAGTCCAAGCTGGTCACAACAGAGTCTGGCATATGGTCCAGAGAGCCTTTATGGTCAGGACCGTACGTGAGGCGGTCAAAGACTGACCGCGAGCCACATGGGATAGATGGTATGCGGCTGGGATCGGTTGCCGTGCAGGCTGTCTGTATGCGGCTGGTATGTGTGGCTGCATGACTTTTCTGTATGCGGCTAGGAGTCGTGGCCGTACAGGCTGTCGACATACGGCTAGATGTCATGGCCATGCAGGCTGTCTGCATGCGGCTGGGAATTCTGGTCGCATGCGTCTTCTGCATGCGGCTGACTTGTGTGGCCGCATGAGTTTTCTCCATGCGGTTGACAGTTGCGGCCGCATGAGCCTCCATACGGCCGGCACCTTTATGCGGCTTGGATCGCACAGAGTTCCTTTTTGCCCCTACAAGTCCGACATCATAGTGTTTTCTTCTGCCGGACTTGGGGACAGCAAAGTCCTCTGTGGTCTGAAGCGGGGCCACAAGCGAGACTTCTCCGCTGTCTTGGGCAACAGAGAGTACTTCTTCGAGAGCTTGGGGAGGCGCAAAATTTTTGGGTCTCCACACCCTGCGAGCCTTCTTTGTGCGGGCTAGCCGCTGGACCGGCCAGCGCTCCCGTCGGAGAGCATTTTTTCAAACGCCTGTTGGTCGAACCGGGCGACCAGCATTTCTTGAGTGGAGCCAAGTTTGGCTGCGTCTGATTGCGTCACCAACTCCTCAGTCGTGGAGAAGTTAGTCCCCAGCAGAGTCGCCATCGTGTTTGCCATTGATTATAAAAGAACAGAACAATTATATCGGAGGACTGGACTTTTACTTCACAATACAAACTCGCTCGTACAAAGAAAGCCTAGAGACAAAAACCTAGGTACAGCAATCTAAGTACGATTGTTTATTTTTGATTCTGGGGGGTGACGATAGAGGCTCGAAAAAGTGACGGCCGCTCTGCTTTACTCCTTGGACGATCAGACGTAGCCTTGGCTCCGGTGAAGAACTGCTCTCAAGATAGGAAGACTCTTCTGTGCGCGCCTTTGTCTCTCTGTGTGTCCAGCCGGGTGGAGAGGATCTCTTTCGCAAGGGAATGGCACCTTGCTATATTTTTTTGGTTTTTTGATCGGGAATCCTTTTTGCAAGGGAATGACACCTTGCTATTTATAGGAGTGGGGTGTCATCATTAGGGTTGCAATGATTACCCTAAAAAGTCGGCGGCTTGGGGATTTAATTGCCATTTTCCTTGATCATATTTTGTTGGCAATTAATCTGGACCACTAATCTTGATTGCAGCGAATCTGGACAACTAATGCTGACTGTGTCAAATCCGTATGGGTATTTAATGCTGATCGTCATGAATCTTTAGAAGCTCGGATCTCCTGCCACGTGTCGTGATTGTAATAAATCTGCTTTGATTCGGATAATTATGATGATTGTACTAAATCTGGTCGTCGAGATTTGTTGATGACTCTTGATTGATTTAGTACCACGTGGGAAGCTGATCTTCTGCCACGTGTCATGACCGCGAGCCAAAGCCGTATGAGGGTAGCTTCTTAGGTTTTTAACCGCATGAAGGTGGCAGCCGCATGGATATAGGCTCCGACATCTGAGCCGCATGGGGATGGTTTCCAATTGAGCCGCATAGAACAAGCCACGTGTCAAGGCTGCATGGGCGTGGCCTCTCAATATTTAAGCCGCATAGAGATGATCCCCATGACCCGAGCCGCATGAGAACAGCGGCCGCATGAAGTGACTTCTTATAATTTGAGCCGCATGACGAGAGTCTCCACGATTCAAGCCACATGCGAGCATCAGCCGCATGGGATGGTAGCAGCCGCATAGGGAGCTTTGTAGTTGGTGGATCGTGCCAGCTGCAGGGGAGATCTTCTTCGTTTCCCGAGGAATACGCCGTCATGTCATCATTTCATCTTTAATGTCAGAGTTATCACTTTATGTCAGAGCATTTAATGGGAACAGTCACTTTATGGCCAGCTGTAAAGGCAAGCGGCATAGGGTCACATGCTTCTTTTCTGAGTCGTATTAGGCTATTGTAGAGTTTCTAAGCCGCATGCGGCTCTTGTAGATTCCTGAGCCGTATGAGGCTCCTTCTATTTTGAGCCGCATGAGGCTCCTTCTGTTTTGAGTCGCATGAGGCTCCTTCTGTTTTGAGCCGCATGGGCTTCTTCTGTTTTGAGCCGCATGGACTTTTCTTATTCTTTTCCATGCTTCTACAGGCACCAATAGGGTTGACTCTCACCCGATGAAGATAATCAAGTGGTCAGCGAACTTCAACACTAAGGAAGACTCAGCGACGGTGGCTGCCTGGGTGACCCTTCCCAACCTTTCTCTCATTTGCTTTGTCCCAGCGGATCTTAAGCGTATCGCCAATTCCTTCGGGATATACGTCGCCACCGTGGCAGAGACAAGAAACCTTACAAAAGCCCACTACGCCAAGATCTTTGTGGGACTCGATCTCACGAGAGAACCTCCCAACCATATCCTCAACGAGTTTGGCAACCAGACTCACACCCAGCAGATCATCTATGATAACCACATTCTCTTTTTCTCCCACTGCCATTTGTGCGGTCACCTCACTAGGCATTGCTTCCACATCAATCCCGAACACAAGAAGAAAACAGTGCAAAAAGAGTCCCAACCCAATTGAGGCAACTTGCAAAATCAAAATCTGGACCAACCCCCCTTGCTCCCTCTTTAGAACTCCCACACCAGATTTTGCTCCAGTGTAGGCAAATCTAGCAGAGAAGTCCCCTTAAACAAAGATATGGTCCCCTCCCACCCACCAAACGTACCTCTCTCCAACCAGTTCAACGCCCTCGTCTTTGAAGTGAGCGACCAACACCAGGAGATAGACTTACCTGCCAAATATGTCATCACCCCCGGGACGAACTCTGAGGACATCAGCGACCCCCCACCAGAGGCCGATAATGAGGAAGTTCAAGTTATCCATAACAACCCGGACAGCCTAGCCAACCACGAAACAGCCGTCGTGGAAGCCCTAGCTATTCTTGGGCCTGATCAGGCTCTCAGAGGTCTTCAAGTTCTTGCTGCTAGATTTTCTCTCCAGTCGGAAGGCGACCAGATTGGCATATCCGACGACACCATACACATCCCTCCGGTTGAACCCCATCTCGATTCCGCTAGAGAATCGGTCGACCCTCTTGGAGAAACTACTCTCATCACCACCGAAGACCCATCCTCGGCTCATTCACCGTGGGAGAGACTTCCACCACTTCCAGGAAATCAGATAAGAAAAGAGGAACCAAGTCCCCGACCATGCACACCAGGTCAGCTTCCAAGCGGACCAACTGACCCCTACCCAAGCTCCATTAATGCTGAACATCCTCTCCTGGAATATCCGTGGTCTGACAAACAAACCTACCATGAGGAGAATCACCGACCTTAAGAAAACCCATAAGATCGACATATTGATCATCATTACCCAAAATCCCCTACAAAAGACTTAAATCCATTCAACTGCAGTTAGGCTTTCAGTCGGCCATTGCTAGTAGACACGACATCTAGATCCTCAGCTCGAATAACGTCAAGATCGGAGTCATCCGGGACTCTAAGCAAGCCCTCTCTTGCTGGGCAGAGCATCCTTTGATCCCCAAGTGCGCTATTCTATCGTCGGTTCACGGCAGCTGCGACATTGTTGATCGCAAACACCTATGGAATGACCTCCTGGACATCAACCATCACCACTTCAACATCCCATGGCTTTGCATCGGGGACTTCAATGTTATCACTTACAGAGAAGAGAAGACCGACGGCCGCCCTCCTCCTCATTCGGGCATGCTAGATTTCAACAACTTTATTTTCGACTCCCATCTCTCTCCCCTCCCGTTCTCTGGCAACGACTTCACCTGGTACAATATGCAAGATGGCGATCATTGGCAATACTCATACCTTGACAGGGCATTAACGAACACCCAATGGCTTGGCATGGGCGCCACATCCAAGCTCTCCTACCTCAACGCCACCGAGTTCGATCACGCCCCCTGCTAGTAAGTATTACTAGCACTTCAAACCAGCCTACTAAGAGTTTCTGATTTCTGGACTTCTAGTGCAAGCATCCCCAATTCCAGGGTATTGTCGTAAAACTTGGAATAGTTCAGAATCCCCGGATCCCCTTACCCAGGTTGCTAACAAGCTCAAGGCCACGAGGAAAGCCCTTACGGTCTAGAGAAAGCATGCCTATGGAGATATTTTTCAAGCCATTCGGGTCGCAGAGGATGACGTTACTCGTTCCAAACTCTGGTACATGAACGACAGTTCGCCCGCCTCCAGGAACACCCTTAACCTCACTAAAGCTATTCTCAAATTCAGACTGAAAGTCGAGACCGACTTTTGGAAGAAAAAAGCGAGGCTTAAGTGGGACAACGAGGAGGACAGAAACTCGAGCTACTTCTACGCCTGCGTTAACGGTCGCAGACAGAAACTCACTCTCTACCAGATTGCCGATGATAACGGGAGCAGTATCACCGACCAAAAGGGTATCCAAACGAAAGCCGCAAAGTTCTATTCCCGGCTATTCTCCAAGAAAATGGTCCACAGAGACAACACTTTCCTGGATGCTGTCCCTCAACTTGTTAGCGACGCAAACAATACCCGGTTAGAACAACCTACCTCCGAACAGGAAGTAAAAGATGTCGTCTGAGCCCTAGACTAACGCAGCACGCCCAGACCTGATGGATTTACGGGGGCCTTCTTCTGCACATGCTGGGATATCATCAAGTTGGACATTCACAAAGCGGTCTCTGCTTTCCTCCAAGATGCCACTTATCCAAGAGCCATCTCGAGTACCAACATGATCCTCATCCCGAAGAAAGATGACCCGGAGACATTCTGTGACTTTCGTGCCATCAGTCTTTGCACCTTCACGAACAAGATCATATCCAAGATTATCTCCTCGCGCATGTCCGACCTTCTCCCCAAGATCATCTCGGAAGAGCAGAATGGATTTTTCTAGGGAAGAAATATCCAAGATAACATCATGTTGGCCTAAGAGCTTATTACTTTCATGAAGTGCCCAGCTAGAAGAGGTAACATAGCCAACAAATTAGACATGGTGAAAGCTTACGACAGACTGGACTGACAATTCATGTTTTGGGTCTTCAAGGCATTCAAATTTTCAGAAACCTGGACCAACATTATGTGGAGATCGATCAGCAACTCGTGGATCTCCACGATTATCAACGGTCAGGCAGACGGCTTCTTCAAATCGACTCGCAGAGTTAGGCAAGGAGACCCTTTATCTTCCACCACCTTCATCATAACTGCGGACGCCTTAAGCAGAAACCTCAATAAGATGGCGAGCACCCCGAACTTCCAGCACTATCATTCCGGCAGCGGATGCCCGATCATCACCCACCTGGCTTTCATCGACGATATCCGTATTTTCCTTTTCGAGGACAACGGGTCGATGGAAGTGGTCCATAACACGCTTCAGAGATACACCAGATGCTCGGGCTAGAAGGTCAATCCGGACAAAAGTATCATCTACACCCACCACAACATCAAGAGAGGTCACGTGGCTAGCCTCTCCACCATCACTACTTTCCCCATCAAGCATCCACGTCTCCACTATCTCGACAGCCCACGTGTACGGTAAATCCAACGTCGGGATTTTTGAGAACCTGATCAACCGCATCAGGAATAAGCTCGAAGGCTGGCACAACGCTACTCTGTCACCGGAAGGTAAAACTATCCTCATCAATCACGTCCTCACTTCTATTCCCATCTATACCCTGGCCGCATGATCCCCTCCCAAGAAAGTGCTATCTTCAATCGAGAGCATCTTCAGCCACTTTCTCTGGGGGCACATCAGAGGCAATTAATGACAGGCATCATTGGGCTAGTTGGGATACCATGGCTCATATGATCAGGGACGGGGGCCTGGGTTTTACCAAACTTTCCTACATCGTTAATACCTTTTCTATGAAACTGTGGTAGAAGCTGCGCTCGTGTTAGAAGTTATGGACTAGTTTTATGAAGGCCAGATACTTCAAGCACAACCATCCGTCGGCAGCCATCTCCAATAGCATATCCTCAGTGGCTTGGCACCGTATTCTTATCGGAAGGTCTCTTGCCGAACCAGAGATCCACCTTCACATAGGCAACGACGAGTCTTCGCCATTCCTAGAACGTTAGGTGGGAGACTCCTGGCTCTCCAACCTTTCAGCAGCCCTCAGGAATAGCACTATCAAGGACTTATAGGACCCCTCTGACAACAACTGGAATTGGAACAATGTCTGAATCTGGGTCGGACCAGAAGCAGTCGATTGCATCCATCGTAGCGGGATGACGTTAGGGCCGAATACAGACAAACTCTAGTGGAAGCATACTGCTACCGAATTATTCTCGGTTAAATCAGCCAAAAGAGTGATCCTTGGCAACGCAGTAATGCCTACCACCATAGCATCCTTCGGGCAGACATATATCCCAAAGATGTGGTCCTTCCTCATTTGGAAAGCCCTACGCAATATCCTTCCCATGGATGACACCCTCACCACTATCGGCTTCAGCCTTGCTTCAGCATGCACATGCTGCTCTAATCGTCAATCTGAAACGATGAACCACATCTTCTGCCAGGGGCCCTACCTGACCAGGTATGGAACGCTCTCTCCTAGCGGTGCCTAATTAATCTTGGGGCCGACGACTTCACCGACCTTGTAATGGCTTGGGCGTCCGCGTCCTATGGCCACCAATTTGTTGCCGTTGCCACAACATGGGTTATTTGGAAAAATCGCAACAAGGCGCGATATGAAGGCCACTAATACTCCGTCGACCAGCTGATTTGGAAGACCAATCGGCAGTGCCGCAAACGAAGATCCCCCTGTTCTCACGGCCAGTCTAGCTTCTGGAACTCTCTCCTATCCCTGGCTTAGCCGTTTTGATCTTCGTCTTGGTTTTTGTTTTTTCTTGTTTTGCCTAGTATATGTGTATAGGCTTTGGCATTTTGCGCCTTCGGTATACTTGTAAAGGAGTAGGCTTTTTATGCCTTATCGAATAAAATGGGTGGTTTTAAAAATAAATAAATAAATAAAAATAAAAAATAAAAAAATATAGCTAAAAAGAAAAAGAAAAGAAGAAAAGAAAAACCCCCCTAAACAAATAGCAACAAAACAAACACACGCACATACAATCAAACACCAGGAGCCTAGCAAACCGACCCCCCTTAACCCGTTCGGCAAATCCGACCCTTGCGAGCGTATCTGTATAAATCATTATAGAGATCGAGAAAGAGGGAAGAATTTTCACGAAAACCTAACCCTAGGCCGCCACCCCAACCCAGCGTACACCCAGGACCTCGCCGTCGTCCACGCAGTGCCACCGTCGGCCGCCATCGCCGGACACACGCGTGCGTATGCGGTAACACATAGCAGAACCAAACTACGAGGTAACCCTTTTCTTCGTCTCGTTTTTACATGCACACTCGATCAATCCGAGATCCATAAAATTCTATGTATAGACAACCCATACATCTTTAATCCTCTTCAAATAGTTTGTGCCGATTCGCATCATGTGCGACGAAATATGGGTTCCAAAATCGAGAAAAAACTCTATGTTTGCTGTCGATTTGCGACCAGAACATCGCAAACTTTGGAAAAACTTCTGAAGACAATTGTAGATAACATATAGGAGATCAAAACCCTTCTCATAGATTTAATTTTCATGTATTATACAGAAAGTTATTGGTTTGTGAAGATTGAGGAAAAACTAAAAATTTAGGAAAATTGTCCCGATATACCGTCCGTCCCGTCAATCCGGAATCAAAAGCATCGAAAGGTGCGTATCGACTTCGTGGACTTGTGGGCTTTGACGGAATTCAAATTGGTCGTGCGCGCGATGAATTTGATGCGTATCCGTCAAAATTTACCGTATCGGTCTATTTACAAATTTGTCAATTACTTTTTGCATGTTCGTCACAACGAGACAAAATTTATGCCAACAAGACCATAATATTTTTATGGTTTTGTATGCCATGTTTGGTCCGATTCTGAGACGATCGACTGGAACGCTATTTTGGCGGGCTCGCGACCCGATCCAACGGGCAAAATTGTGTACGGCCCATCAGAATTGAACTTTGGACATACGGTTGGGTTCGTCTCATCAAACCGAACCTGTAGACATATAGTTTAATGACTTTAGATACTGTAGGTTTTGGCACACTTTTTGGTGCAAAGCGGATCCAACGGCGGACACTATTTTAATCCAATATTATCGTTTTGCCACTGTGTCCAGATTTGGACTTATGGGTAGGTGTTTCTAGCTAATTTAACTATTCTGAGAATGTTAGTAATGTTTGTTTCAGCATTAGGAGACTGTTGTGCGAGTTGACCTTTCGTGGCCCATTGAGTGGTTTGTAGTTTTGATTTCCTCAGCTCAGGACCTCAGGCAAGTAAATTCTCTTATAGTTTTTATTGCTTTGATATTTACTATATCCGATTAAGTTGTAGTGTTATACTTGATTCTCGATACGAGAATACACAGACTAGTATACGTGAATCTCATCATGAGATGCCATTTCTGGTTAATCTAGTATATGAGTACATTATTCGATATTATTTCCTGTACTTGTATGGACACCGATTTTGGAGTCTGCTAGCCCCCTGCTCTTCGAATCCCGTGTCATGACCTGTCATGTCTAGAATCATTATACTACTCGGGGATAGGGAGTTAGTAGAGGTTATGTGATCATTACCCCTACTTGTTTATTACTTGTACATAGCTCCACCCTCACCACACGTAGGGTGTAGCCTGACCTTATACTACTTGTGCATAGCTTTCCATTTTGGCTGGCCTGATCTTGACCCAAGCCGATCATATAACGCTCTAATATCTTATGGCACTTACTTGATAGGTCTACATCGTACATCAGATTACATTTACTATTATTCCATATTTACCTTACATCTCACCCATGATATGCTATTCAGTATTTTTATACAGTTTTACTTCCAATTTTGACATTCATCATTTATTTTATTATAATAGTCTCCTATAGCATTTATCAATTCACATGGAACTGCTGTTGGTGGTCGTAAAGTTTAGTTGCAGATTGCCCGACCTACTACGGGTTTGGCATAGATGGAGTCTATGACCAGGACCTGCTTGTGGATTCGGTGGTCGTAGAGGACGCACCGCCTGTAGTGACTTAGTTTAGCTAGATTTTGTCTGGACTATATTCCAGTTTGGTACTTTGAGACTTGTAGTATTTATTTGGGATCTTGTTATGTCTTTAAATACTGAACTTGTGATTGTGACTCAACACTATTTCAGACTATTTATTCATCTTGTTTCTTTATCATATTCATGCCTATCTTCCTTAGATTTATGTGATTGAGTTGTGTTTATATTCCTTCGTATGGAGATGACAGGTTATATTATTGTGTCTTAGATTCTATATATTCTAGATAATCTTTACAATATTCTACTGTCGATACTGGGCGTAGGCTAGACGTACCCACGTGCTCGTGCCCCTAAACAGGGTGCGGGTCATGACACGTTTTTATGGTAGCCCATGCAGGTCAGTAACGCAACTAGTACGATTTCGTAATGGTACTCGACTTAAAGTGCTAATTACGAGCCTCCTCTTAGAATATAGGTTTTAGGTTATGATAGGAGTTACTCAATCACATATTAGAAAAATTTCAATCTTTTGATTATCAAGACAACTCTCCTTGCATTTTGAAATAAATTGTCCTTCCTTGATGATATCTTATCATGTGACATATTGATCTCTTTGCTTAGGACTTTTGAGAGATCCCTGGGATGACCCTTGAGAATCTTGGTTGAATGTCTATTTAAAATCCTTTTCTCTTGTTTTTGTCCACCCTTGCTCCTTGTTATTGAATTTGATTTTGATGGATCATCGTTGATTTTGATTTTCATATCGAGATAAATTTTATGGCCTGAGTTACGGTATCTTCTGATAACATATGTTGAAAGGAATAACCGGGAAGGTAAAACATCTACTTGGTTATGGAACCCAGAGTTTATTGCAGCTATATTAGCCGGCATAGCAAAAAAGAAGAGACCTGACTTCGGATGTACATATCTTAGTCATGAGATTTAGGATTCCTCGCAGCTATACTAGTCGACGTGGCAAGGATTCCAGACAACATGATTATAGAGGCGCATACCCAGTTATGGAATCTATCGTTATCGCAGCCTTGCTTACTGGCTTGACGAGGATTCTGAGTATCATTATTTAGACAGACGCGTATGATTATCAGATTGTATCTTGAGAAGGGTCCTAACATGTCATCTCTATCATTTCACTTCTGTATTATAGATTCTGTTCCATCCTCAATTAGCTTAGAAGTAGGGATACTTTCAGTTCTTTAGTCCAAATCCTTGTAGATTCTCACTTTATTATAGGTTCTTCGTAGGGTGACGGCTTGATGGTTTGCAATTGGTCTGTTTCCTTGAGTAATTATGTTAATAATTTAAAGTATGGTTAGGAAGTATTGTATATGATTGTTTATAATTAAATATAGATGAGAAACCTTAGGGTGATTAATAAGTGTTAAGGTAGGAGTTGCCCCAGGTACCAGAATAAGCGGAGTACCCTAGTAGCAATAGCCAGAGTATTTCAAGTGTTATAGAGGTTTAGGCACCAATATTTTAAGTGACTAGTTAGAGGAGGGACATGTGTAACCTAGTATAGGAGTACCATTCAAGTATCATACAGAGGAGTTAGTGCCTTGTATAGACATTGTCCAGACTTGGATAGACACCCTAGAGAGAGTGTTCCAGATAGATTAGTGTACTAATAGAGTGCATGATTAAGCAATGTTAGGTGGTATAGGAGCTGAGGCAGACAATAGAAGATAGTACCTTGTAAGGTGTGGTATATTATTCTGGATAGTGTGTTTCAGTGAGTTGAGTATTCCCATGGCCTAGAACCATAGTGTACTGGTGTGTTATAAGAGATAAACCATTGGGAGAGCTAGAGTTTGAGACGTCAGAGGAGCACGAGGAGCATCTACGGATTGTGCTCACTACTAAAATACAGCAATTCGGCGACGGAAGCTTAGCGACGGATAGTATCCGTCGGCCCTAGCGACGGCCTCGCGACTACCTTGTGACTTACTACCGTCAGAAAGCAATGGATATTTTTTTTAGTTTTTTGTGTCAAAATCAGTCGTACCTCCGTCGCTCACTTGATGAAGCTTTAACGACGGATTCATGTTCGTCGCTAATATGTCGCACATTATGGCGGCAAAATCTAAAAAAGTTGGCGCGCTAAATTAGTGTCTATGTGGCAACGGACGTTCCGTCGGTAATCTAGTGGGTATTTAGCGACTACCTGCCGACGAATATATCCGTCGGTAATCCGTCGCTAAATACTGTAACCTAACTTAAATTGAACCGACGAGGGGGGGAGATTTTTCATTCCCCCCAAAAACTCTCTCTTCCTCCCTCTCTCTTTCTCTCTGGCGAGCTCTCTCTGACGGGTCCCATTTTTTGGCAAACCTCTCTCCGACGGGATATCGCTCTCTCAGGTATGCTCTCTCTCTCTCTCTCTATTTAGTGTTTCGGGTTGGTGCGGGGGTGGGTCGGCTGTCGCCCGGGCCGGCGGGGTGGGGGGAGGGAGTAGGGGCGGGGGAAGGGGGAGGTTGTTGAGGATGGGGGACAGGGTAGGGTTTAGGGTTTCGGGGCAGGGGTAGGGTTTAGGATGGGGGGTTGGGCCGACTGTCGCGTGGGGGGTGGACCTGCTGTCGCGGGGTCGGCGGTGATGGGGGGAGGGAGGGGGGCGGGGGGTGGATGGTGTTGGGTACGGGGCGGGGGGCAGGGGTAGTGTTTAGGGTTTGCTGTCGGGTGGTGAGGGGGAGGGGGGTGGGTGTTTGCTGTCGAGGAGGAAAGGTGGTGGGGTGGGGGTTTGCTGTCGGGGGGGTATCAGTGGTTTCGGATCGGACCATTCCTATGAGTATCGGTGGTTTCGAATCGGAGTATCGGATCGGGGGAGGGGGTATAGGTGGTTTCGGATCAGACCAATCTTATGAGTATCGAATCGGGGAAGGGGTGTATCGGAATCGGTATCAGAATCGAAATCGGTATCGAAACGATACTGATCGATACCGGTACAGTTTGGCATGTCCCGCTCCGATACTGACTGATAACCGATACTGACCGATACCGATCCGATACTGTCCGATACTGATACTGTTTGGCATGTCCCGGTATCGGTATCGGACTATCCCTATGAGTATCAGCATCCGGGGTATCGATAATATTGGTGGTTTTGGATCGAAGTATCGAATTTTTTGGTATTGAAAAATAAATAACTATTAATAAAGTTGACTGTCCTCCGACATAGTCCCTGCAGCCATTCGACTGGCGAGGCAGAAACTATGTAGCCGTAGATAAAGTTGATTGTCCTCCGACCATCATCCCTCGGCAGTGATGATATGACAACCTATCACTATATCTTATATAGTAGTAGATGATGTCTTAGTATTACATTATGTGAGTTCATCTTGATTCTGTTACATTCTTCAGATACTAGATACGATAAGAATATATACTACACCATATGTACAGAACATAGATGATTCACTATAATGTATGCTACAATGAATTTTGGGTTGTGTTCTGAGCCATCCGTTCTCACACTTGGCAAAAAATCGAATATTTTGTCTTTTATCTGCTTTCGAAAATGTACTCAAACGACGTGATGGTTCCTTTAGTTAGCTTGCTTATGTTACAATTATATTACTTGTGAATATCGATCTTACCAGATAGCATCCATGACCCGAGGAGCAGCACGTCGTTTAAGGGAAACACTGAATGCTGAGGTGGCTCCTCCTACTGTTAAGGAGGAAGTGGCACCAGTAGCTAGTGAGACCGGGAGTTCTATTTATCCAGCACCGGTAGCTAGTGATACCGGGAGTTCTATTCATGCAGCACTTGCAAGGGACTACATCTCTCCTAACGTCGTCGATCCCACTTATTTGAGGTGGTTGCGTGATCGTATCACTGAGCGTTTGCGTGAGCTGCATGGTTCTCATTAGCTATTACTGAACTTATTTGTATTGGACCATTTGTATTGGGTTGTTTATGTATTAGACTATTTGTATTGGACTACATATATGAATTAATATTGTGTCAATCTCTAGATTGTATTGAACTACGACATGGTGATCAGGACAAAGTCCATGCAGCCATTCGACTGGCGAGGTAAAAACTATGTAGCCGTAGATGAAGTTGACTGTCCTCTGACCCTCATCCCTCGGTAACGATGATACGACAACCAATCGGAGAGGATACTCTGAGAGATCCATCTGAGTAGGATGTATACTCTGAGAGACACCTATACAAGAATGATATCAGTAGTGGGATTGAGTGTTTGAGGAGATATTATCAGAGTATACGTCCTACTCAGATGGATCTTTCATCATTACTATTTTTTTTCTGACAGCATGGCGGATGTGCTCCGACAACAGATTCTTACTCCGAGCTAAAACTTTGCCCCGGAGCTCAAGTGGACATCCTTCGTGTAGAGCTCGAGGAAGAGGTTCCTGACAGCATGGTGGTCTCCTTTGTCAAAGGATTCTTGCTCGTCCCATAATTGGTTGTGGGATGAGCAAGAATCATTTGACAAAAGATACCACCATGCTGTCAGGAACCTCTCGCTCGAGATCTACACGAAGGATGTCCACTTAAGCTCCGGGGCAATATTTTGGCTCAGAGCACGAATCTGTTGACGGAGCACAGCCACCATGCTGTCAGAAAAAAATAGTAACGGTGAGAGACTCATCTGAGTAGGAAGTATACTCTGATGATATCTCCTCCAACACTCAATCCTACTATTGATGTCATTCTTGTAAAGGTGATCTCTCAGAGTATACGTCCTACTCAGATGGATCTCTCAGAGTATCCTCTCCGGTTGGGTTGTGTTCTGAGCCATCCGTTCCCACACTTAAAACACATATGAATTAGAACTGTGTGTCAATCTTTGTTTTTGTATTTTCGGCGAACCTAGGGATTGGATTCTGTATTTTATATTTTGGATTTTGTATTTTGGCTCCAGCTCCAGCTCTATTTGCATTAATCTACGGTACGACATGGTGATCAGGACATAGTCCCTGCAGCCATTCGACTGGCGAGGCAGAAACTATGCAGCCGTAAATAAAGTTGACTGTCCTCCGACCCTCATCCCTCGGCAATGATTATACGACAACCTATCACTATATCTTATATAGTAGATGATGTTTTAGAATTACATTATGTGAGTTCATCTTGATTCTGTTACATTCTTCAGATACTAGATACTAGATTCGATAAGAACGTATGCTACACCATATGTACAGAATATAGATGATTCACACTAATGTATGCTAGAATGAATTTTGGGTTGTGTTCTGAGCCATCCGTTCTCACATTTAAAACACATATGAATTAGAACTGTGTGTCAATCTTTGTATTTGTATTTTTGGAGAACCCAGGGATTGGATTCTGTATTTTGTATTTTAGATTCTGTATTATGGCTCCAGCTCCAGCTCCATTTACATTAATCTACGGTACGACATGGTGATCAGGACATAGTCCCTGCAGCCATTCGACTGGCGAGGCAGAAACTATGTAGCCGTAGATAAAGCTGACTGTTCTTCGACCCTCATTTCTCAGAAATGATGATACGATAACCTATCACAATATCTTATATAGTAGTAGATGATGTTTTAGTATTACATTATGTGAGTTCAACTTTATTCCGTTATATCCTTCTGATACTAGATTCGATAAAAACATATACTACACCATATGTAGATAACATAGATGTTTCACACTAATGTATGCTAGAATGAATTATGAAAGATTTCCAGATACATCCGGTTATTGGTGAGTACATGATTACATAGTAATTCTGTTAGTCTTGTGATACAGATTTTTTACTCTCTCATGCTACAAACGTCACAACTTTTCCAGTGCTGCTCCCTATAATGATGATGAACGCAAAAATCAAAGACCCTCCCTCTCCTTTCTCACTCTTCACACTTCTCACAACAGGAAGGTTCAGTACTTTCTAGTTCTCTTCCATCCATACTCTGGACCCATCTGCTCCTCCCTACTTCCCTTCTTCTTATTTGACTCTCTCAGCTATATATGTTATCCAGCTCAAGTGTAGAGTCGGGGGAGAAGAAGTGCGCAGGAAGAAGAGGGGGAACCAGCACAGCCGGCGGCATGACCTGGAGGAAGTACAGAGGTTTTGCTAGAGGTGTTGGCAATTTTTCCAGGATGGTGTTGAGGAGAAAGTGTAGAGTCGGCCGAGCTTCCTTCGGTCGACTATACACTTGCTCCTCAACACCATCCTGGGAAAATCGCCAGCACCTCCAGCAAAATCTCTGTACTTTTTCCAGGTCATGCCTGTCACGACCTGCTCCCGAATAATCGGATACGAGTCTGACACGCCCAGCCTTCGTCGATGGACACGACGAAATAAGTTGTACAATTCTAAGGAAAACTACAAGATACAAGAAATATAAACCATCACAGCTGCTATATACGTTCCCAGAATCACCACAATCCATAAGATATTTATACTATCATCCGGAGACAAATCCGGTAACGTGAATAAAAATTATATAATCCTGAAATCCTCAATACAATACTTGATAAAATCGTCTACAATAAATCTAAGAAAAGACCCAACTATAACTCTGAAATTCTAAGTCCATCCTGAGGTACAACTCTATCCTGGCTTCGGGCTCTGGCCCATGAAGGAGAGACAACATCATCAAGTAAACCTGCAACGTATCATGTCAGGAAAAGAGCAAAGTACAAACCCGACAAGAAGCTCTAAACAATGTAAACTGAAGTGCATGATAAAGAATTACGATATGAACTATGATACAAGACAAGAATATAAAACGGTGGTACATGAATAACAGTAAAACTATGGTACCAGATCCAGAAACAATGAACTATGCTATCAGTGTAACATGCAAGTGAAATAACTATCAGAGTATGTGACCGGATGGGTAAACAATGAACAGTGAACAATGGTACGGCTTAGAGTCCCACGTGCACGATGTGGGACCTAAGTTATTAGTCAATGTCTAGCTAAATAGGATTGGTCACATATCTGTAGTATTTTCCCACCCCAATGTACAAGTAAGAACAATAAACTATGAACGATGAACGGTGAACAATGAACAATGAGCAGTCGTGTGTACAATGTGTCAATATGAGAACATGAAGCAAGACAGAAATACAGAGTAAAGGGATCGAGTCAGTGTACTTGCCTGATTTATTGTAGATGCCTAGTCCAAAGTCCAGATAATCTGTGTCAAATAAGACACAATTATTCTATAGAAAAATAATAAAGCTCTTATGATATATATTTATGGCTAAACTCTTTTCTACCTTAGACAACTTATTCTTATTACCAACTAACCCTTATCATTATTCTATTTTTAATCAATTCATAACAGTTATAGCAGATCTATTATGGCAACTCCTATTTTCCATTGGCTTGGACCCATACTTAATCAGTCTAATGGATCCAGCCAAAATATGTTAAACTTAACTCATAAGACCTTCCAACACTTGTACCTAGTTCATATTCGAACAGGCCCATTAATTCGAATCTTCATATGATCTGCTCATAGGTCACTATCCCAACATCCATTTATCATACCAATAGCGATATACTTCATGTTAACATAATCTAACCGTTGCATTTCAAATCCCTTTAGTTCTTTTACTAACCTGCACTATATTGAATATAACAACTTCAGGAAATTATCTAACCCTGCTGATACCCAACTCTTGTTCCATGACGCTGTCCAGTCATATCATTGAGGCCATTTCACTCAAATCTTTATGTTCAAGAAAGCTAGGAGAATACAAAAAAGAAGTTATACGTGTGCTTAGGCTTGATGATACGACCCTTTTGTATCCAATTGCTCCCTAGCCCCAAACCTAGTCATGATACAATCAGAATTTCTTATCAAAACTATTATCTCTAAAGTCATTTGCTAATATTTATCAAGGTCTCAGCTAACTTAGTAACTAAATAAGCTAAACCCTCCTTATTGACTTGATTAACCTACAACTCCTCTATCCACAAGCCATCAGTTCATAAGGAAGCACTCTTTAAAAATCCCAAGCAATACAATCCTAGATGACAAATCATGCCTACTCTGCTTATGATTTATTGCTAATTTTGAATACTCATAATAACCATTTTTAGTCCTACAGTCTTTACCTAAACGTGCAACGGCTCTTTTAGTTCATAGAATCCCTACAGAGCCTCTATTTATCCATTAAACATATTAGCTAAACATTCCTCAATTCCATCAGTTAGATATCCCTTGTTCACATCTCACTCCTGTAACACTTGGTGTCAGAACCAAGTCATGTGTCCTACTACCAATTCTCCTCAACAAGCTTCCTGAATCCAAGTATCTTTTGGTATCGAGTCTCTAACCCAACTTAACAAGTAGCAGAGTTTATACAAATATATATCCTTTCACAAATCATTGAATACTAGCTAGCAACTATACAACCATAATCAAAACATCCTAAACTTGAGAATTAAGCCTGCAGCTAACTAGAACCCAACAGCCAGTGAGTTCTCTGAATGTTGCAGGGATGAATACATTCTTAATCATTAAGTTACAACCTAAAGAGATCACGAGAGTTCATCACTGATCTAGGCCTACAGACTACCATGATATAGTCTAACAGAAAATTCCAGCCCCCACATGACTCCCACGAGATGGACACTACAGCATCCGACACTGACACAACCACTATTTAACTAAGAAGTTAGAAAATTACCTACAGAGTAATCCTGAACCCAAGAAGAGTGATGTCGAATGTGGAAACAATCCTCATGTCAAGATTCGAAGCGATCAGAGTATTCAAGTCTTCGGAAGCAAATTCTCGAGCACCTGGGGCTCAAATACAAGAAGCATGCGTCAGAGTTTAATTTGATTTTCTCGGATCGACGTTTCAAGAAAACCGAACAGAAACACTTGGATCACTCCAGATCGAATGGAGATCGACTTAATTACCATCAAATTCGAGAACAAATAATTGATCAACCAATCAAAAAACAAGAAATAGATAAATACGCACCGATCAATTGCTCTGTCGTTACTGGCGTAGAGACTCGTCACCGACGGTGACCCATAGTGTTGTGGAGTTGGAACGATCGATCGAGATCTGCTATGTATGCTGAAACTCTGCTATTGCTGGTTGGTCAGAGAAGAGACGTTTGCTCGACCTCGTCGTCGAGGCAACTACCGATCCGTCGAGAGAGCTACAGAGCACGAGCTCGTCGGTGAGGTCGATCGTTCTTCCTGATTCTTCGAGGATCGAATCAATATCAACATCAATTCGAAATGAGGATTATTCAAGGAGGAAGAAGAGATCGAAGTTCATAATCTTAGCGATCTCTTCGACGAGTTGTCAGATCGCTGAGTTCGTGGAGGAGATCCATCGAGACAAGATGGGCTTGCGGTGGAGGGCGGCGATCTCCAGCGGAGAAGAAGTAGTCGGCGAACCCCTCGTGGCAATCGTCGTCGTCGTGGCGGTCATCGTCGTCGTCGTCGCGGCGGTCGTCGTTGTCGTGTGCTCAAGGAGAGGGAGAACAGAGAAAAAACTGTACTGAAGAAAATGAGAACTATGTTCTCACTTCTCATATAAATACTAAAAGTGCTCTTTTGTACTTAGCCCCTCCCGCCCAAGGATATTTACACAATACCCTATTAACTAAAAGGCAATAATTCAAAAAAACCCCTCTCCTTTCATTATTTACATAATTTGAAGAAAAACAGTTAGAAAATTTAAAGAAAATAAATGGGGACCACTAATTTAGTTATAACAAACTTGAAAATTCAAATTTAAGAATTTAAAACTTTAGAGGGAAAATAAAATGAAATTTCAAATTATAACCAACATTTCTATGACAAGCCCAAAGTGAATTGGGCCCATCATCAACCCCATTAATTATTTAACTAGAGAAAATAAAAGATGAAATCATTAATCCCTAATCAAAATTTAACCAAAAATTTATTCACATAAAATATGGCAACTTAATTTTTAAGAAAATAACTTTCTAAATAATAATAATAACTATCCAAAATTTTAAAGTACCAGAAAATAGTATAATTTATAAATTTTGTAAAAGCGGGGTTACAAATCTTCCACCCTAGAAAAATTTCGTCCTCGAAATTTCAAAAATAGCACGATTTGGCAAACAGATATAAAATTTGAAATTGGTACGATTTAATGTGGAATGAAATGATAGTCACAGAAATCATGATCATGGAATAATAGTCTCAATAGTATTCGACAATCTTGTATTCCTGGGGTCACTTCCCCTACAGTCCCTGCCCCGCCAGTATGCATCTAGCTGCAGTGAACCTTCGGTTCCATTGTCCCGATAATACTAGATTATCGCAATACTTTATCAACTTTATCCGGTATGGAGTAAATTTAGGACTTTAGCTTCAATAATATCTGAGAACCTGAGAATACCCATAATTACTTTGACTTAGAACCCTTGCCTCGCCAGTGTACAGCCAGCTGCAGTGGACTCACGGCCTCCATAATCCAGGTCATAGTTGGTTGTCAAATATTTTCTCAACTTCATGCAGAAATTTCAAGAGAGATTATGAAAGTGATAGAGAAGTAGTATCTATTCTAAAGAAATTTATTGGGTACCAAGAGACAATCAACATCAACAAGTATATACTAGATACCATAAAACAACTGTAAGATAGAGATGGACTTTGGAAATAAGTCTCGAAATGGAGAAATACCAAAAAAATATAAAAAGAACATCAAAGAAGATAGTGATCCACGAGTGTCCCCGGTCGTCAGTACTCGTCCGGAATAGGAATGGTCTCCACTTCCTCAGCTGTCATAAGGTAGACTGGCCCCTCTGGCTGATCTCCCTGTGGCTGCTGATCATGAAGAGGTAAGTCCTCCTGCTGGGGTTCCGGTGCTCCTCGTGCTCGTCCCTCACCGGCTTCTAGACAATCTCTGACCTGGTGAGCAGGTGATCCATAGAACAAGCAAAGCCTCAGCCTCTTACGACATTCATCGTAATGATATCGCGGGCGATGACAGCAGTTGTAAGTGACTGCCAACTGCTGTCTCTGTGGCGGATCTGCATGAACTCTGGCTGGACGATGCTGAACTGTTGCCTGCTGAACTGGCCTCATCTGGGTCTGTATCTGCACCCTCTTCGCCGGTGCCTGGTAACTGTTACTGCTGATGTCCCTATCCCGCTTGGGCCTCGGGTCCATCTCCTTCTGAACTGCCTGGGCCATCTTAAGGATGCTCGAGTAGGTAGTCGCCTAGCTAATAGCTACTGTATGCCGCAGCTCCCTAGTGAGACCCTTCTTGAATCTCCAGGCCCTGTCCTATGGTGCTCTGACTAGGCTCTTCGCGAACCTACTGAGCCTAGTAAACTCGAAAGTGTACTCCCCTACTGTCATCGTCCCCTACTGCAAGGCCTCGAACTACATGCGAAGCTCATCCTGCTCCACATCAGGGAAAAACTTCTTCTTGAACAGAGTTTTGAAATCTGTCCAAGAAACCTGGGGCTCAGCTAACTGGGGTTCCTCCCGGTACCAAGCTCTGGCCAAATCAAAGAGTCGCATGCTTGCCACCTCCACCTTCAGGTCATCCGGGACCTGTGCCATCCTCAGTGTCCTCTCCGTATTCTCCAGCCATTCGTCTGCATAGACGATACCCTCATTGCCCCAAAAGTCCATGGGCAGAGATTCTGGTATTCCTTGGCCGTCCTTGGTCTCGGTGCTGCTGGAGCTGGTGCTGATGGCTCTCTGGTCCTGAGTGCGTCGACGACGGTCGCTCTAAATTTTGCGGCCTGCTGACTCTGAGCCTCTCAGAACTGTGCAGCCTGGTGATTCTGGGCCTCCATGAATTGCTGGAACATGGCCATTACCTGGGCGCCGCCAAACATCATCGTCGAGGGCAGCGGAGGAAACTGAGGAGGTGGTAGTAGAAGATGCTCCACTGATACATCAACTACGGCCTGATCCGAAGCTCCTATAGCTCCGGGCTGATCTGCGGTCTTCCTGGTGGCAACCATCCTGAAATAGAAAGAAAACTTCGTTGATTGATAAACCCTAAAACATAATAAACAATGTTTTATAACATCAATGCACCTGATAAACCTGATATATCCTTAATCCCTGATTTTTCCTATGATGTGATGAGTTTTCCTTAGTCTAACAGGTTCCCCAATAGCACTTTATAGCCTAAGTGCCATTATGACAGACCTGCATGGGCCACCACTAAAAACATGTCATGACCCGCTCCCGAATAATCGGATACGAGTCTGACATGCCCAGCCTTCGTCGATGGACACGACGAAGTAAGCTGTATAATTCTAACGAAAACTCTAAGATACAAGAAATATAAACCATCACAGCTGCTATACACGTTCCCAGAATCACCATAATCCACAAGATATTTATACTATCATCCGGAGACAAATCCGGTAACATGAATAAAAATTATACAATCCTGAAATCCTCAATACAACACATGATAAAATCCTCTACAATAAATCTAAGAAAAGACCAAACTATAACTCTGAAATTTTAAGTCCATCCTGAGGTACAACTCTATCCTGGCTTCGGGCTCTGGCCCATGAAGGAGAGACAACATCATCAAGTAAACCTGCAACGTATCCTGTCAGGAAAAAAGCAAAGTACAACCCCGACAAGAAGCTCTAAACAATGAAAACTGAAGTGCATGAAAAAGAATCACGATATGAACTATGTTACAAGACAGGAATATGAAACGGTGGTACATGAATAACAGTAAAACTATGGTACCGGATCCAGAAATAATAAACTATGCTATCAGTATAACATGCAAGTGAAATAACTATCAGAGTATGTGACCGGCTGGGTAAACAATGAACAGTGAACGGTGAACAATGGTACGGCTTAGAGTCCCACGTGCACGATGTGGGACTTAAGCTATTAGTCAATGCCTAGCTAAATAGGATTGGTCACATATCTGTAGTATTTCCCCACCCTAATGTACAAGTAAGAACAATAAACTATGAACGATGAACGGTGAACAATGAACAATGAACAATGAGCAGTCGTGTGTACAATGTGTCAATACGAGAACATGAAGCAAGACAGAAATACAGAGTAAAAGGATCGAGTCGGTGTACTTGCCTGATTTATTGTAGATGCCTAGTCCAAAGTCCAGATAATCTGTGTCAAATAAGACACAATTATTCTATAGAAAAATAATAAAGCTCTTATGATATATATTTATGGCTAAACTCTTTTCTATCATAGACAACTTATTCTTATTACCAACTAACCCTTATCATTTTTCTATTTTTAATCAATTCATAATAGTTATAGCATACCTATTATGGCAACTCCAATTTTCCATTGGCTTGGACCCATACTTAATCAGTTTAATGGATCCAGCCAAAATATGTTAAACTTAACTCATAAGCCCTTCCAACAATTGTACCTAGTTCATATTCGAACAGGTCCATTAATTCAAATCTTCATATGATCTGCTCATAGGTCACTATCCCAACATCCATTCATCATACTAATATCGATATACTTCATGTTAACATAATCTAACCGTTGCATTTCAAATCCCTTTAGTTCTTTTACTGACCTGCACTATATTGAATATAACAACTTAAGGAAATTATCTAACCCTGCTGATACCCAACTCTTGTTCCATGACACTGTCCAGTCATATCATCGAGGCCATTTCACTCAAATCATTATGTTCAAGAAAGCTAAGAGAATACAGAAAAGAAGTTATACATGTGCTTAGGCTTGATGATACGACCCTTTTGTGTCCAATTGCTCCTTAGCCCCAAACCTAGTCATGATACAATAAGTCTTGTCAAAACTATTATCTCTAAAGTCATTTGTTAATATTTATCAAGGTCTCAGCTAACTTAGTAACTAAATAAGCTAAACCCTCCTCATTGACTTGATTAACCCACAACTCCTCTATCCACAAGCCATCAGTTCATAAGGAAGCACTCTCTAAAAATCCCAAGCAGTACTATCCTAGATGACAAATCATGCCTACTCTGCTTATGAATTACTGCTAATTTTGAATACTCATAATAACCATTTTTAGTCCTACAGTCTTTACCTAAACGTGCAACGGCTCTTTTAGTTCATAGAATCCCTACAGAGCCTCTATTTATCCATTAAACATATTAGCTAAACATTCCTCAATTCCATCAGTTAGATATCCTTTGTTTACATCTCACTCCTGTAACACTTGGTGTCAGAACAAAGTCATGTGTCCTACTACCAATTCTCCTCATTCCAACAAGCTTTCTGAATCCAAGTATCTTTTGGTATCGAGTCTCTAACCCAACTTAACAAGTAGCAGAGTTTATACAAATATATATCCTTTCACAAATCATTGAATACTAGCTAGCAACTATACAACCATGAATCAAAACATCCTAAACTTAAGAATTGAACCTGCAGCTAACTAGAACCCAACAGCCAGTGAGTTCTCAGAATGTTGCAGGGATGAATACAATCTAAATCATTAAGTTACAACCTGAAGAGATCATGAGAGTTCATCACTGATCTAGGCCTACAGACTACCATGATATAGTCTAACAAAAAATTCCAGTCCCCACATGACTCCCACGAGATGGACACTACAGCATCCGACACTGACACAACCACTATTTAACTAAGAAGTTAGGAAATTACCTACAGAGTAATCCTGAACCCAAGAAGAGTGATGTCGAATATGGAAACAATCCTCGTGTCAAGATTCGAACCGATCAGAGTATTCAAGTCTTCAGAAGCAAATTCTCGAGCACCTGGGGCTCAAAAACAAGAAGCATGTGTCAGAGTTTAATTTGATTTTCTCGGATCGACGTTTCAAGAAAATCGAACAGAAACACTTGGATCACTCTAGATCGAATGGAGATTGACTTAATTACTATCAAATTCGAGAACAAATAATTGATCAACCAATCAAGAAACAAGAAATAGATAAATACGCACCGATCAATTGCTTTGCCGCTGCTGGCGTAGAGACTCGTCACCGATGGTGACCCATAGCATTGTGGAGTTGGAACGATCGATCAAGATCTGCTACGTGCGCTGAAACTCTGCTATCGCTGGTTGGTCAGAGAAAAGACGTTTGCTCGACCTCATCGTCGAGGAAACTACAGATCCGCCGAGAGAGCTACAGAGCACGAGCTCGTCGGTGAGGTCGGTCGTTCTTTCTGATTCTTCGACGATCGAATCAATATCAACATCAATTCGAAATAAGGATTATTCAATGAGGAAGAAGAGATCGAAGTTGATAATCTTACCGATCTCTTCGACTAGTTGTCAGATCGCTGAGTTTGTGGAGGAGATCCGTCGAGACAAGATGGGCTTGCGGTAGAGGGCGACGATCTGCAGCAGAGAAGAAGTAGTCCGCGAACCCCTCGTGGCAATCGTCGTCGTCGTGGCGGTCATCGTCGTCGTCGTCGCGGCGGTCGTCGTTGTCGTGTGCTCAAGGAGAGGGAGAACAGAGAAAAAACTGTACTGAAGAGAATGAGAACTCTGTTCTCACTTCTCATATAAATACTAAAAGTGCTCTTTTGCACTTAGCCCCTCCCGCCCAAGGATATTTACACAATACCCTATTAACTAAAAGGCAATAATTCAAAAACCCCCCTCTCCATTCATTATTTACAGAATTTGAAGAAAAACAGTTATAAAATTTATAGAAAATAAATGGGGAGCACTAATTTAGTTATAACAAACTTGAAAATTCAAATTTAAGAATTTAAAAGTTTAGAGGAAAAATAAAATAAAATTTCAAATTATAACCAACATTCCTATGACAAGCCCAAAGTGAATTGGGCCCATCATCAACCCTATTAATTTTTTAACCAGAGAAAATAGAAGATGAAATCATTAATCCCTAATCAAAATTTAACCAAAAAATTATTCACATAAAATATGGCAACTTAATTTTTAGGAAAATAAATTTCTAAATAATAATAATAATAACTCTCCAAAATTTTAAAATACCAGAAAAATAGTATAATTTATAAATTTTGGAAAAGCGGGGTTACAATGCCGCCGGTTATGCTGGTTCTCCCTCCTCTTCCTGCCCACTTCTTCTCCCCCGACTATACACTTGAGCTGAATATCATATGTGGCTGAGAGAGTCAAATAAGAAGAAGGAAAGTAGGGAGGAGCAGATGGGTCCAGAGCCATGGTGGAGGAAAGGAGAAGGCTCCCAAGGCTCCCCGAGGTGGATATCATATGTGGCTGAAAATTTCGATAAACTTTTTATTTTTTAAAATTTGAGTAAATTTCTTTACCCTATATGAAATTTTTTGTTGTCAGAGAGATGGCTCCGAAAACTCCCCGAGGTGGTGCTGCTAGCCGAGGAAGGGGTCGAGGCAAGGAACCCTTAGAGGTCGACACGGAGGAAGTCCCCGTCGTCAAATAAGAGCCGGTGACTGTTAAGGAGGAGGTGTTACCAAAGGTCGAGGTCAAGAAAGAACCGATGACCATCAGGGAAGAGATTGCTCCCAAGGTTGAAGTTAAGGAGGTGCCACCGTCAGAGAGTAGTTGCATCGGGACCGACCCTCCTGTCCCTATAGAAGACCTCAACCAGATTGAGCCTTCGTATGCAAAGTGGCTGATAGAATGATACTTGCCTCAACGCAACTATGATCCCTGGCTGTGAGGATTCATCGTCTGACTTGCGGTCTTTTCTGAGGCATTGTGTTGGATTGTTTATGTTTGGATATTTTGCAAAGTGGCTGATAGAATGGTACATGCCTCAACGCAACCAGATTGAGCCTTCGTATTTGTATTGGGTTGTTTATGTTTGGATATTTTGCTATGTATGTTGGGATAGTGTGTTGGATATTTTATTAGTCATTGTGTTGAATATTTTTTGTGTATGTTGTGTTATATTGGATGTTTGGAGATATTGTGTTGGCAATATGGATATTTGTTGGATATATTGGATGTCAGATATGTTATATTTGTGTATGGTGGATGCTGAATATGTTATATTACAGGGAATAGTCTCTTTCCTACAATTTTTGTTTCAAAAGTATTTCAGTTAGCGACGGATTACCGACGGGTTGCCGACGGACTGTTGCAGGTATCGACGGATTACCGACGGGTTACCGACTGACTTTTGCAGCTAGCGACGGTTTTCTGACGGATTGTCCGTCGGCCTTTTTTTGGAAAATGTACGCGACGGAAGGGCGACGGACGTTCCGTCGCTCATATTCAGGAATATATAGAAGATTTCCAGAAGGGTGGCGACGTATTATCCGTTGCTCTTCCGTCGCTAATCCGTCGCGATTAGCGACGCTTTGAGCGACGGATATTGCGTATCAGAAGCCCTCGGATACACGGTTAGCGACGATTTAGCGATAAATTTTTCGTCACTAATTTTAGGAATATATTAAAAATTTAAACTGTCGAAGTTGACGGGAAGCCGTCGGTTAGCTGTCGCTAAAAGTTTTTATTTTGCCAACGGAAATCCGTCGCTAATTAGTCGCAAAATGGCGGACTAGCGACGAGCTAGTTTTATCGACGAGGATATTTTTGACGGATTTTTAGCCCATATCAGTCGGAAATCCGTCTGTAAAATGATTTACCGACGGTTTTTCGACGGATATGGTCGTCCGTATGTCATTGTATTTTAGTAAAGGCTAGAGACTCTCAGAAAGGAGCAGCTGTATAAGAAGATGTCGAAGTACGAGTTCTTCCTGGAGAAGGTAGAGTTCTTGGGTCATGTTGTGACCGAGCATGGGATCTCAGTGGACCCGAAGAAGATTTTAGCAGTGGAGTCTTGGTCCACGTCGAACTCAGTTGCACAGATTCGGAGCTTTCGGGGTGTAGCAGGCTACTTCAAGAAGTTCGTTCAGGATTTCTCTCGGATTGTAGAGCCGATGACTAGACTCACCAGGAAAGACGTGGAGTTCGTCTGGATCGAGGAGTGTCAGGATTCTTTTGATGAGCTGAAGAAGAGGTTTACTACAGCTCCTATCTTGACATTGCCATCTGGGATTGGTGGTTTCACGATCTACAATATCGCTTTTGGGAAGGGATTGGGTTGCGTTCTTCAGCAGCACGGGAAGGTGATTGCCTATGCATCCAGGCAAATACGTCCTTATAAGAAAAACTACCCTACCCATGATCTAGAGTTGGCAGCTGTTATCTTTGCTTTGAAGCTGTGGATGCACTACCTGTACAAATAGCGAGTTGAGATCTTCACGGATCACAAGAGCTTGAAGTACAAATTCACCCAGAAAGAATTGAATATGAGTCACAGGTGTTGGCTTGAGCTGATGAAGGACTTCGATATCTCTTTGCAGTACCATCCAGGGAAGGCCAACGTAGATACAGATGCCTTGAGCAGGTATCCAGTCGCTATGAATTTGACGGCAGATCGTCATCTATTGGCACATGGATAGTTTGGGTATCGAGGTGATCATTCCGGGCATGGAGGTTCAGATGTAGGGTTTACAGATTTAGTCTGTATTGATGGACAGAGTCAGATCAGCACAGTTTGATGACGTGACCCTGAGGAGCATTAGGGAACAGGTACAGTCAGGATTGTTAGACGATTTCTCTATAGCCGAAGATGGGTCGTTGAGGTACGGTTCTAGGTTGTACATTCCGAATAGAGAGCTTCGGAAGAAGATTCTGCAGGAAGCGTATCATTCTCTAGTACTCTATACATCCTAGAGCCAACAAGATGTACAAAGACATGAGGGAGCACGTATGGTGGTATGGCATGAAGCGAGAGGTAGCTCAGTTTGTATCTCGATGTATGGTGTGTCAGCAGGTAAAAGCCGAGAAACAGAGACCAGGTGGTCTGCTTCAGCCACTACCCATTCCAGAGTGGAAGTGGAAGCACATCACTATGGACTTTGTATCTAGACTTCCACGATCTCCAGGAGGAAAAGACGCGATTTGGGTCATCGTTGATAGATTGACCAAATTGGCCCACTTTTTGCCTTTCAAGGTAGGATCGTCTACGGAGAAGCTGGCAGAGATGTATGTACGACAGATAGTCAGATTGTACGAAGTTTTGATAAGCATATTCTCGGATCGGGATGGTCGTTTCACTTCCCACTTCTGGAGGATTTTGTATACTAGCTTGGGCACCCAGCTCAAGTTCAGTACCGCGTATCACTCCTAGACAGACGAACAGTCAGAGAGGACCATCCAGACACTCGAGGATATGCTTCATACTTGTGTGCTAGATTTCAGAAGCTCTTGGGAGGACCATCTTCACTTGGTAGAGTTTGCTTACAACAACAGCTATCAGGCCAGTATAGAGATGTCGCCATTCGAGGCTCTATACAGACTAAGATGTCGCACTCCTTTGTCATGGGATGATATCGGCAAAAGTGTTTTACTTGGACCAGAGATGGTGGTGGATGCAGCATAGAAGGTTAGGTTGATCAGGGATAGACCTCGGGTGGCTAAGGATAGACAACGGCAATGGGCTGATCGCCACCGGAGACTGTTAGAGTTCGAGGTTAGTATCGGTTTTTTTGTTTGTGCTTGTTCGTGATTATTTGCTTTAGAGCCTAGTATTGAGTCTTGTTTTGTGTCTAGGTTGGCAATATGGTGTTCCTGAGGATTTCTTCGACATGGGGCACGATTCGTTTTGTCCGAGGCAGAAAGCTTAGTCCGCGCTTCATTGGACCTTTCACTATTCTTGGAATGGTCGGTGCAGTAGCCTATCGACTAGACTTGCCACCTACGCTCGAGGGAATTCATAACGTGTTCTATGTGTCACAGTTGAGGTGGTACGTGGCTGACCCTAGACACATATTGGATCATTCCGAGTTAGAGGTGGGGCGTACTATCCGCTATCCAGAGCAACCTGTGGAGATTCTGGATCGTCGAGAGAGGGTGCTCTGGAACCAAGTTATTCCTTTGGTTCGTGCCGCATGGAAGCATCACTCTCCAGGTGAGTCTACCTGGGAGAGAGAGGACGAGATGCGGGAGCGTTACCCTTATCTCTTCGAGCCTTGAGGTATTTTTTTCTTTGTTCTTGCTAGTGTTATTGTGCTAGCTTGATCTAATTTCGAGGACGAAATTTTTTTTAGTTGGTAGATTTGTCACCCTCACTTTCCTGGATAGGGCTAATATGGTCATTTACATTATTTTAATATTATTTAAATTATTATTGTTAGTATTTTTATATTATTAGTTAAATAGCTATTTTGTTGATATAGGTATATATGTTCAATAAGTTTTTATTATAAAACTTTTAATATATTAAATAAATATGGATACGAAATATTTAGTTTATTTTAGAAATTTTTATATATTATTTGGTATTTATTTCATTTTATGGGGTATATATATATATATATATATATATATATATATATATATATATATATATATATATATATATATTAAACCAACCATTATTATTGAAAAGGAACAGAACAGCTACCGGGTCCCACAGGGGGCGGACCCGGATTCAAAATTTGAAAGGAAAATACAACAACCGAAATGACAGAAAAAGGCGGGTGGGCCCACGTGGGGGGCACGTGGGACTGACGCGGCGCCCGAGGGGTCCAGGACCATGCACGGGGCCCGAGGAGGCCTGGGCCAGGCGATAGGCCCGAAGGGCAGGGGTGGGGGCCCGAGGGGGGTCAGGACACGGCGGCAGGGGGTGGCGCTGACCCGCCGGTAGGGGACACCGGAGAGACGGAGCGCCGGCGATGCCCGACCGATGGAGGGGGTCGAGGCGGAGAGCCAGCTCTGGCCGACCGGAGAGCTGGGTGGAGCGCTGCGGGCAGCCAGTAGCCTGAAGAAGGTGTCACGCCCCGATTCGTAGAGTCATTTATTAACATATTTGATCTCTTGGAATCGATCGTCCTCGCTTGGGCGTGATGCCGTACAAGTCTGGTATTGCACTTGTACAAGGCAAAGATGATACATAGGGATAATTCTTCAAATAGGAACACATTGTAGCGGCAGAAGCAGACAAGTTGAATTTAATGAGGACAATCTTTCCCATTGAATAGAAGTACATCACCTCTTTATGGCAGCGGAGATAAAAGGATGACTTGAAGTCACACAGAGATATATATAGAACTTTATTCTCTTTATTGATAATTGAAGAAGAGTACAAGACTTGTATTGAAGCATAATGTTTACAACACATCTCACTTTACATTGAAAGCCAACTGAACAATGCTATACAGCTTACATTTGATACTTGGATACATTGGATTACAACTCGATATACTGACTTGGCTTACAATCTCACTGGTACAACTGATTACAATGTTCCATACATTATGCCCTTTATAAACAGAAGACATCATCTTGTGCAAGGAGAGCTTCTGTATGCCCAACAAATCTTTGATGCCGCGGAACCAATCAAGCCAAATCTTCGTGTGTAGAATATCCCAAGCAAAAGCACCTGCCCACAAAACGTGGGTCAGCACATCATCTATACACTGGCGAGTAGAATCCAACCCACTCGCATAAACCAACATTTAAAGTGATCATTTAAGCAAGCATTTATTAGAATGGTCTTTCTACTTGGGGCCTAGCATCAGTTTACAGTTCATGGGCAATAATCAGAGTGAAATATGTAAACATATTCTTTGTAGCATTCATGTAGATATATCTTTTTAGCATTCTTGGTGTTATCATGCAAAGGCATCATTGAGGCATACTAGGTGTTATCATGAAAAGGCATCATTGAGGCATCGTTAACATTAACATCTTAAACATTATGACAGTTCTCACTTCAAGCATTACTTAGCATGTATGTTATGGTTGAGCAATATTTCATAGCAAGGCATCTTTCTTAGCATACTGAACTTAACATGTTAAGCAGGATCTCATACTGAAAGGCTACATACAGCATCATCAAACTTATTTGGAACGTAAGCATGCAAGTTAAACCAACACATATATTGAATTATCACATTTAAGTGATTTTTTACCGATAGTCGACTCCCTCATACCTGCATCAAATACAGGTTAGCAGATATACTTACTCTGCCTGCATAAGACATTCATTAGCATGCATTCTGACTACATGGTCACTGGTGTTTAACCATACGGACGTTGCCATATAGGACTTCATTGGTAATACGATGACTCCAGAGAAGGTAGCTAGCCCCAAAGGATGCCTCGCAGAACCAGTGCCCCTAGTGGCACGCCAATGTTTTATCCTAGGCCGGATCGGTCGCCCTAACGTCCCGGGGTACCGTCCGAGAAAACATATCCCCATCACTTATGCATAAGTTGTCCTATGACCATGCGAATGCGTGTCCGACTCAATCGTGAACATAAAATGCATGGTAAAATATTGAAGTAAAGACAACAGTGCATCATCATTCATCTCATTCAAGTCATGTTCAATGACTTATTCATTCACAACGTTACCATCATTTCATTTGGTGATCTCAATGATCCCAAGCCTCATCAATTCTCATTCATTGCTTCATTACAACATTTCTCATTATGTTCCTTCTAAGGAGGAACAACATCATTCATTCATTTCAAAGGGACCTGTAGCATTTCATTCATTTTATAGGAACAATAGCATGTTCAATTCTTTTCTCATGTATCATTCACACAGCATCTCATTATTCAAGTGATTCATTCATTTCATCAATCTTAAGCATCAGGGACATTATCGATTCAATCTCAGGCATCATGTTACATTAGTGGTTCGAGTGTGATTCGTTCAGCAATTCAAAGTTCATGTGTTATTCATTCAATAATTCCCAGCATATGAATCTCTATCGAATTAGCAACTAAAGCATCGCAATTATTCAACATTCAAGGTAAGGGACATTAGGGACTTATTCATAGCATCACATTATTCCATTTATTAAGTATGCAGGAATAAGGAAGAAGGAGGACAGTTCCACTTGCCTTATATAACGGTCTTTCTGCTCCAATCCCACCAAGCGTAGCTCCACCAGCGAGCCATATTCCAATACCCATTCCGTCTAGCCAGCTAAGAAAGACTGTATCAGTCTCAATTCTCCTGATCTCCAACATAAGTTACGGTCCAACATTCTGATCCCATCCAATAAGCCAACCAAATGCTTCGTACGGAGCGAGGCATTACAGAAGGAGGGGGTGGGGGAGGAGGACGCCGCTGATGGCCTCGCCAGGCACGGCGGCAAAGGGGGTGAGGCCGTTGCTGGGGGGAATCCGTCCGCTGGGGGGAGCCAAAGAGCCCTGCGGGGAGCGGCGAGCAAGGCTGCCGCGAGCCTGCGGGAGAGGGGTGGGAGGGAGCGTCGCCGAGGTGAGGCGGCCACCGGGAGAGAAATACGGCGGGTGACCGGAGGACGGAAGGGCTAGTAATAGCGGCGGTACGACCCCAAGGCGTGGGCGTACGCCACCCACTGCGCTGCGGAGGTTGAGCCGTGATCGCCAGAGGAAGGCCAGAGGGTCGCAGCCGGCTGGGTGGGGACGGAAACCCAGTACCACTGTAGGGTGGCTGGGTCCTGCCAGTAGGCCCCCGCCGCGGAGGAGGGAGTCGGGGCGAGGTGGGCGACGGAAGGGGGAACGGAGCCCGAGAGCGGCGAGGAGGGAGGGAGCTTCGTGAAGACGGTCGCTCCCGAAGCGGGGGGAGGCACGAAAAGCCCGAGAGGGGAGTCCTCTGCCTCGGCGGAAGGCGCCGAGAGGAGGCCTGCCCCCGGGGCGGGGGGCTGCGCTGAAGGAGGAAGCGCTACGGGGAAGCTCACGGACGAGTCGGGGAGGACGGTCGCCAGAGCGGGGGCCTCCTGGGACGGCTGCTCAGGGTAGGGCGGTCCCGACTGGCCGGAGGCGGCCGCTGGACCCGCTGGAGCGCAGAGAACAGGGGTTGGAGGCGGGTCCGACTCGGGGTGTATCCACAGGGATGGGGAGGTGGAGGGTGGGGCCACGGCCTGAGAGGGAGGCGGACCGATGGTGGCCGAAGGGGACGCCTGCACGGGTTGGGTACGTCCACGCCGAGCTGGAGGCGACGAAAGGGGCTGGCGGGGGGCCGAGGAGGGAAGGAGCCGAGGACGGCCGGAGACGTCGAGCCCGGCGGGGCCTACGACGTCGCGGGCGATGGCTACGCCGAGGGAGAGGAAGTGACGGGGAGAGGCCTCCGCACATCGGACAAGGGGGGAAGGAACCTTGCATGGGGAGCGACCAGGAGAAGCCCGGCCAACCTGGTGGCCCGAGAAGGCCAGAATGGGCTGGAGTCGCTCGACGAGGGGGGCGACGCCCATAGGCGGTCGGTCGTCGGCCTTGGCCGAGGAGCGGGAGAGTTCCCCCCAGTGGGATCCAAGCCCAAATCCCGTCCATTTTTTTTCTATATATATATATATATATATATATATGTATATATATATATATATGTATATATATATATATATGTATATATATATATATATGTATATATATATATATATATATATATATATATATATATATATATATATATATATATATATATATATATATATATATATATATTCTATATTTTTTTTTATATAGAATATATATATATAGAATATATATATATATTCTATATATATATATATATATATATATATATATATATATATATATATATATATATATATATATATATATATTTATTTATTTATTTATTTATTTATTTATATATATATATATATATATATATATATATATATATATATATATATATATTAAAAATATATATTTATATATATATATATATATATATATATATATATATATTAAAAATATATATATATATATATATATATATATATATATATATATATATATATATATATATATATTAAAAAAATATATATATATATATATATATATATATATATATATATATATATATATATATATATATATATATATATATATATTAAAAATATATATATATATTTTTAATATATATATTTTTAATATATATTTATATATATATATATATATATATATATATATATATATATATATATATATTATATATATATATATATATATATAATATTTACATATAAAGGAAAAAGAAAAAGATTTTAATAAGAAATATTTATTAGTGGGAGAGTGCTAAAGAATTTATTATATAATTATATAATATGTGTATGTGTATGTATGTATGTATGTATGTATGTATGTGTGTATGTATGTATATTTAGCTATAAAGAAAAAAAAGAAGAAAATAAAATAAAATAAAAACTTAAACAAACAGCAACAAAACAAACACACGCACACACAAGCAAACACCAGGAGCCCAGCAAACCAACCCCCCAACCCATTTAGCAAACCCGACCCTTGCGAGCGTATATGTATAAATCGTTATAGAAATCGAGAAAGAAAGAAGAATTTTTACGAAAACCTAACCCTACGCCGCCACCCCAACCCAGCGGACACCTAGGACCTCACCGTCGTCCACGCAGCAGCACTGTCGGCCGCCATCGCCGGACACACGCGCGCATGCACGGTAACACACAGCAGAACAAAACTTCGAGGTAAACCTTTTCTTCGTCTCGTTTCTACACGCATACTTGATCAAATCGAGATCCGTAAAATTCTATGTGTAGACAACCCATACATCTTTAATTCACTTCAAATAGTTTGTTTCAATTCGTATCATGTGCGATGAAAAACGAGTTCCAAAATTTAGAAAAAACTCAATTTTTTTGGTTTAGAAACTGTCCCGAAACTCTATGTTTGCGGTCGATTTGCGACCAGAATATCGCAAACTTTGGAAAAACTTCTGAAGATACTTATAGACAACATATAGGAGATCAAAACCCTTATCGTAGATTTAATTTTCATGCATTATCCAAGAAGTTATTGGTTTGTGAAGATTGAGAAAAAATTAGTTTTCAAAACTAAAATTATAGGTAAATTGTCCCGATACGTCGTCCGTCCCATCAATCCAAACGACGTGGTTGCGAATCGAAAGCATCAGTGCGTATCGAATTTGTAGACGTGTGGGTTTTTACGAAATTCAAATTGGTTGTATGTGCGCGAGGAATTTGATGCGTATCCGTCAAAATTTACTGTATCGGTCTATTTACAAATTTGTCAATTACTTTGTGCACGTTCGTCACATCGAGACGAAACTTGTGCCAACAAGACCGTAATATTTTTATGGTCTTGTATGCCAAGTTTGGTCCAATTCTGAGACAGTCGACCGGAATGCTATTTTGGCGGGCCCGCGACCCGATCCAACGGGCGAATTTGTGTACGGCCCATCAGAATCCAACTTTGGACATACAGTTGGGTTCGTCTCATCAAATTGGACTAGTAGACATATAGTTTGATGACTTCAGAGACTGTAGGTTCTGGCATACTTTTCGGTGCAAAGCGGGTCCAACGGGGTTACCGTTTTGACCCAAAATTGTTGTTTTGCCACTGTGTCCAGAATTTGACTTATGAGACTTAGAATTTTGGTAATGTCTGTTTCAACATTAGGAGGCTGTTGTGCGAGTTGACCTTTTGTGGCTCATTGAGTGGTTTGTAGTTTCGATTTCCTCAGCTCAGGACCTCAGGCAAGTACATTCTCTGATAGTTTTCATTGCTTTAATATCTACTATATCTGATTCAGTTGTAGTATTATACTTGATTTTTGACACGATAATACACGGACTAGTATACGTGAATCTCGTCATGAGATGTCATTCCTGGTTTACCTGGTATATGAGTATATTGTTCGATATTGTTTCATGTACTTGTATAGACACCAATTTGGGAGTGGGCTAGCCCCCTGCTCTTCGAATCCTGTGTCATGACCTGTCATGTCTAGAATCATTATACTACTCGGAGGTGGGGAGTTATTAGATGTTATATGATCATTACCCCTACTTGTTTATTACGTGTGCATAGCTCCACCCTTACCACACGTAGAGTGTAGCCTGACCTTATACTACTTGTGCTTAGCTTTCCATTTTGGTCGGCCTGATCCCTACACTATTATACTATATGTGTATAGCCGGTCAAATGGAACAGCCTTATCTTGACCTAAGTCGATCGCATAATGCTCTAATATCTCATGGCACTTACTTGATAGGTCTTTATGGTACATCAGATTACATTTATTGTTTATTCCAGCTTTACCTTACATCTCACCCATGATATGCTATTTAGTTCTTTTATACAGTTTTACTTCCAGTTTTGACATTCATCATTTATTTTATTATAATTGTCTCTTATAGTATTTATCAATTCACATGGAACTGTTGTTGGTGTTTGTACTTGCTCATATCCTGACAGGATAACCCCCGTTGTTTTTCAGAGAATTTATATGCAGATTGTCCGACCTACTACGGATTTGGCATAGATAGAGCCTACGACCAGGACCTGCCTGTGGATCCGATGATCGTAGAGGACGCACCGCCTGTAGTAACTTAGTTTAGCTAGATTTTGTTTGGACTATATTCCATCTTGTTACTTTGAGACTTCTAGTATTTATTTGGGATCTTGTGTTGTCTTCAAATTCTGAACTTGTGGTTGTGACTCGACACTATTTTAGACTATTTATTCATCTTGTTTCTTTATCATATTCGTGCCTATCTTCCTTAGATTTATGTGATTGAGTTGTGTTTATATTCCACCGTACGGAGTTGACAGGTTATTTTATTGTGTCTTAGATTCTATATATTCTAGATGACCTTCACAACATTCTACCGCCGATAATACGTCGTAGGCTGGACGTACCCACGTGCTCGTGCCCCTAAATAGGGTACGAGTCATGACAGAACTTCTTCCTGAAAAGGTTCTTGAAAGCCTTCCACGTCTGCCCCTCCTTATGAACTCTGGGGTCGATCAGGTACCATGTATGGGCAAGGTCCTGCATCTGGCTGTCGGCTGCCTCTATCTGGATCGAAGCTGGTATCAGTGCCAGGCGAAAGATCTTCTCTATATGGTTGATCCAGTCGTCGGCATACAGGATACCCTCAGTACCTCGGAAGTCCCTCGGCCGCATCTTCTAGAAGTCCTAAATGTTCGGGGTCCTCGGATGAAACTGCACCTGTACTTGACCTCCACGCGGCTGGGCAGTCACCCTCTATTCTACTGCCATAGCCAGCTGATGGGCATTGTCGATGCCCTATCTTATATCTTTCGACTGGCGCTACTGAGCATCCTTCTTCCCTCGGAAGAAGACAAAGAACTGCGCTATGTCAACTATCCCCTAAGGTGGTAGCGAAAGCACATCCTGAATCACCGAGGTAGGCCTCTGAACCGGTGGAGGAGCACCCCCAAAAGCTGTCGACGCTACTATATGAGCAGAAATAAGAGGTGTTGCGGCTTCAGCATCTATTTGGATCGGACGAAAGGTGGCAGACCTCTCACCAGTGTCTGTTGGACCAGAGCGACGCGATCGTGTCTCCATCATCCTAAAAATAGATCAAATAAGGAAATCAAAACTGAGCAAGAATCGATATCATCAAGGAAGGATAGTTTACTTCAAAGAAGACAATTATCAGCAAGAATGTATAGATGGCAGAAATCAGATCAGAATTTTTCCTAACTTTGATTGAGTACCTCTCCGCTAAAGCCTATTTCTTAATTCCTATCGCAGGCTCATAGTAGTACAACTAAGTCTCAATACTACCAAAATATCGTACTAATGTGACTCTCGACCTACATGGGCCACCACTAAAAAAGTGTCACGACCCGCACCTAGTGTAAGGGTACAAGTGCGTAATAGCGTCCAGCCTACGCCACAGAATCGGCAGTAGAACTTTCTACTAGGTCACTATCTAAAACAACTCACGCAAATATATAATGTACTTATCATAGATCTCAACTCCGAATGGAGGACAAGTATAGATATAATCAAACTCAATCACAAATTAAGCACGATAAGGTAACATAGAAGTCTGTAACTAATAAGACTAAACAACAACAAAAATAAAACTACTAAATAATAATATCACAACAATCTCAAATATAAGTCAATATCTCAACTTATTACAACTCAAGTTCTAAACATGAATCTATAGCAAGTCTACTAGCTAGTCTCTCGATCACTCCTAGGAGTCAGGGACCAAGGTAGCTAAACCATCACCTGATCCAAGGCAAGTAGGACAAGTGTGCTCAGGGCAAGCATCTGTAATATTTTTAACGTATTCAGTCAGGATTGAAACGAACACAACTCATCTAGAAATCCTAAGTAAATGACAAAGACTATAAAGCAGTTATAGACAGTTATATTAATGAATATGGAAGTTTTATACAACTAATGATATAGACAACAATTAAAGTACAAGAGAAGTAATGTAACAAATCAGAAGATCATGGCAATGGAGACTGTAAATAAAAGCTAGCTGAACTAGAGTAATGAGATACAAGTCCAGATAGTACAATGTAAGTCAAATGTAACCCCAATGTGAGTCCAGACAATATAAGTCGAATGTGATTCCAATGGGTCCAGACAATATAGGTCCAGAGAGTAATTCTAGGGTGAGTCCTAAACATGACATTAATCAGTGTGTTTTAAAATACCGAGATCGACATGTAAACGGCTATGGGTAATATGGCACATCGCATACCTGGCCAAGTGTGGGATGGCTAGCTTTCCAGTATAAGTCCAAGGGAATAATTCCAGTATTTGGGAATGTTCGCATGTCTACTCAAATATTTCTTCGTCCAATAAGTACAAGTGAATCCATAACTCGACACGAAAGTAAGTACAAGTCCAGCCAGCACATGATGTTGCCAGTAGGTGTTTCCAGTGGTGGTTCCAGTAATAGAAGCCAGACATGTAAAATGTGAGTGCCGCGTGCAATGGATCCAGTAATATTAATTCGTGTTTGTAGCAGAGAATCAAATAGAACTAAATAGAACTGAATACAGAAATCGACAAGTAAATAAATGAACTATCAGAGAATATACTCGCCTGATACACTGAATGATTGATGAACACAGATGTCCAAACCGGAGTCACAATGTCCTATTTAGAGCAATACAGGTTATAATGTGTTTAATATCTAATAATTGAAGTTTACAATGCAATCTACATAATTTTAGGTCAATCTAGATTAAAGTCAACTTTGGTCAACCTGGTCAAATTTATAGTCTACATCTAGGATTTGGTCAACCATCTAGTCAAACTTAGGCTATTGGTCAACTAGGTCAATCTTAGTCAACTAATAGTCAAAGGTCAAACTATCTAGTCAACTTAGTTTAATTTGGACTATTGGTCAATCTAGGTTAAAGTTAACTCTTGGTCAACTCTGGTCAACCCTCAAGTCAAAGTAGGTCAAAAGTCAAACTTGGTCAAGCTTGGTCAACTCTAGGTCAAACATAGACTATCTAGGGTTTTGGTCAATTCTATTTGATGTTGGCAAGGGTACTAGTCAATTTATACTAAACTAAACTCATAAATTCCTAATCCAAAACTGTCACGACCCGCTCTCGAATAATCGGACACGAGTCGAATACGCCCAGCCTTTGTCGATGGACACGACGAAGTAAGCTGTATAATACTAAAGAAAACTCTAAGTCACAATGTAATGTAAACAATCACAGAATCTATAACCGTCCCAGAAAATATTACCACAATCCACCAAGTCATTATACAATGTTATCCGGAGACAAATTCGGTCAAATAAAATATACAATGAAGAAACCAAATACAACCTCTAGAAAAACAAGTGAAATAAAATCCTGCAATCTCCATGATACCATTATGCTCCATATGGCCTCAAGCACCTGCAACGTGTCCTGTCAGGAAAGAGCAATGTACAACCCCGACAAGAACAATATACAATGTAATCTGAACTACAGAGTACAAGGTGAAACTAAAGTACGGGAACTGAAAATGAAACTATGGTACCAGAAATGAAATACAAATCTGAAGACAATGGACGCGACAATCAATATGCAAAGGCAATGAACACGACAATCAATGAACAATACGATGAACACGATAATAAATGCAAGTGTGACATTTTTGAAATATTAAACTAATGTGTGACCGGCTAAGGACCACAATCGACAATCAATCCACAATCAATCAATTCTACAAGGTGCGGCTTAATCATACGTGAGGTGTATGATTAGGCTATCCACAATACCTATGTTGGGTGTGGTCACACAAAAGTTAATATTTCTCCCAATTCCCGCAATAAACAATGACTCACAATACAATGACAAAACAAGAACGATGCAATCATGTGTATCACGTGTCCGATATGAGAACATGGCACATGAATGTAAGACAAAAAATACAAAGTACAAGATCGAGTCGGAGTACTTGCCTCGCCTTGGAAGCACGGGAGTAGTACTGCATGGATGTAATGCCATCTGTTATATTTGGGTACAAGTTGTTAGTGTTTAAAATCAAGTCTATTAGCTAAAAGGCTAATTATCTAAAATACTAATTTTATTAATTATCATATTATAGTTAACTATTTTACTAAAATAGTTTGAAATTATCATTACTAAATTTAGTAGGAATTCATTTTATGTTTTTAGAAGACACTTACTAGCAAAACTATTTACAAGATAATGATAATAGGATTATTATCTAAATATTTATCAAATAATATGTAACAATTAATATTAGCATATTTATGGAAAAACAATTTTAACTAAAATATCACATATTTGCTAGCAATATATATTTTAACAAAAATATCTTTATATACACTAGATAAGAATTTTATACATATTTGGCCAAACTAACTTTTATTTAGAAAATAACAAGGATCAATAATAGCAATTTACTAACCCAAAATCTAGTCCAAGCCCACTAGACAAATCCACTATACCAGCCCAACTACATTTTCTATTAATGACTTCACAAAGATTAAACCCAACACTTGCTATTGATTCCCTATTTTTCCCTAAAAACTCATAAATCCAGGTCCAAATCTGGCATGCCTACTGCCATAATAAATTAAACCCTAAACTTCAAATCCTATCCAAGCCCACTGTCCAAACTCCAGCCCCGTCTAACTAGTCCGGCCCACAATCATATAGTCTAGCCTAATATTCATGAAATTTTATTTGTAAAGACCAATGGTTTTAGAGCCTAGCCCAAACCTGGTCCCTACATTACTGTGGCTGACCCGGCCCATATCAATCCATCCCTTAAAACAGCCACACACACATAACATTCTCTCTCCTCCTTATAATTTCTCCAGCCTCCGAACAGCCAGCCCCAAACTTCTTCTTCTTCTCAGCCGTTCTCAATAATGGATAAAAACTCGAAGGTCCCCATGGCCTCTTCTTCAACCTCCAACAGGGATCAAACCCTAAACCTAGATCTGACTTCATCTCTAGCCCCAACTCCTGCTCAGTCTCACTGAAACCCTAATTTCCAAATCCACGATCAACACCACCCCCAAATGCAAAACCCTAACCCATAGAAGGAGAAAAACAAAACATAAAAAAGAAGAACCAAAAGAAGGAGACTCACCAGGCGACCTCCGCAGAGGAGATTCAACCACGACGGTTCTGGTAATGGCTTCGAGTAGATCCGGCTACTGTGGTGGAGATCCGACGAGCGATGGTCGATCAACGACTCGATCTAGTCTCCAACGGCCTCGATCTAGCTCCTCGACCCTTGAAGGGGCAGCAGGAACTTCGAGACGCCTTCTCGAGTCTCGAAGGGTCAGGCACGTCATACGAGGGCAACAGTTTGTGACTCGATGAGTCAGCTCCGGGATCGAGGCGGCACGGGCTTCGAACTGGCATGGTCTTCGAGAACTACAGACTCGGTCGACGGGGTAGTCGAAGATCGATGGAGGCATGGAGCCCCGGCGACACGCGGTGGCACTCGGCGGTGGTCTTCAACGTGGTGGCATCGAACTGTGAGATACGGTCGTCGATGGCTCATGCGTTGCTCCGCGCGACTGTGCTCGACTAGACAGCTAGGTGGAGGCGTTCCTCGTCCGGTCCATGGCGAAGAAGCTCCGATGATGACAGTGATGTCGGGGTGGTGATGAATGGTAGTGGTGGTGACGAACTCCGGCGAGAGGTGGTGGTGCTCGGCCGAGGATGGCCAGAGAGGAGAGATGGAACATTAGATAGAGAGTGACTGTATAGAGAGAGATTATAGAGAAAGAATGAGTGTACTAACTGTAATATAATGTGTCAGAATGTACACTAGGACTCGTGTACTATTTATAGTAAAATAATCTCGTGTGTGTGTGTACAGGAGTGGCAGAATTGCAATTAAATGTAGATCTGGGGGCAATAGTTAAAGGTGTGGGGCAGTGGCAAAACTGTGATTATGGACAGATCTCGGGTATAGAACAATGTCTGTAACTGATTTACCAACAGACTAACAGAATTAGTTATAACAAACAGCTATAATTAATAACTAATTTAATAACTAATTACATGATTCTTAACTAACAATTAATCAGAAATTAATTAACTACCAGCTAATTAAACTAGCACTCAATAAATTTTCTTCTCATTAGAAAAAGTAGCCCAAAGCCCACACTCAAAACTGGTCGGTTTTACCATAAATTCCAACAGTAATTATAGCCTAAAAACTTAATTTAATCATAAGCATACACTAGCCCATTCATATAGACATTTGAAACTATAACCACAATAATCATTAATACTAAAATAAACTAGGTTTATAGTTCCCATTCCTAATCTATAATAGTTTAATTAACTAAGAAATATTAATTCAAAATAAGTGATACTAATAACCATTTTACTTAAAGTAAAATAAGTAAAATCAAGAATTTCATTTATCCGACCAAAATAGAACTTTCTAAAATTTGAAATTTCAAGGAATAAAATCAATAAACAAAATTAGTCCTTATAAATCTAAGTCAAAATTTTAACTAAGCAAAAATAGAATTATTAACAGAATTACTTTCGAAAAGTGGATATCGTATTAAACCAAGATACTTCCAAATTCAAAGTCCATAAAAGATTTAAGGAGTTACAAAAACCATACCCCGTATACTTACTTATAGGATAACATCCCCCTATCCTATATAACCTTAATTCTATATTTTAGCTAATCCCATATTCTAACTCAACCCATAACAAAACTCTAAAGCACATCACATAACCCTATATATATATATATATATATATATATATATATATATATATATATATATATATATATAATATATATCTGAAAATATAACAATACCCATGTACATACCCCTACTTATAACATGTGACATATAACCTAACCTCTACTTCTCAACCGCCAAAACACAAATGTGTATACCATATATATAACTATATAATCAATTCCTACTATATATATATTGGAATGGCAGCAGCTCTCGTCTTCCTTCTGCGGCTCTCCCCTCCGGGGAGCTCCTAGGCCCTTCTGGCGCTCCGTCTGCCCTCCCGGCGTTCCCCCTCCCCCCTCCCCTCTTCGCCATGCCCCTCCCTCTTTGGCCGGAGGAGGCCCTGGCCCTGATCTGCCAAGCCCCCTTCCTCCTTCTCCCATCCAGCACAACGGTTATCCACTTCCCCCATCCCCCCTCCTGTTTCCCTCCAATCCCCCATCGACTTCGGCGTCCATCCTCTAACTATCCCCCGCGACCCCACCCTCTCTCTCTCTCACTCAGGCTTGACGCCCGGCGAACCAGTCAACTCGACACCCCGACCCCCTCGGGCGACGTCTCCGGCAGGATTCAGAACGGCCATCCTTGGACCGATATCTCCTCGGCGTCCGTCCATCATTTTTCGCCCTTTTCTCCTTTCCAATTTCCCCTCGGGGCTGTCGCCTCCTCGGGCAGTGTCACCCCCAGTTTTCAAATTAGGGGTATTTTTATCATTTTCAAGTTTTAAAATATTTTAGGAATTTTATTTGATTTTATATGATTTTTAGGAATTTATTTGAGTCGGTTTGAATTTTATCCAATTCGGACTCAATTTGGAGACCCGGGTAGCCTGGACCCTAGTGGAACCCCCATACTAGCTGGACTTAGCCCATATACCATCATAATTAGGCTAGAAATTATTAACCCAACTTCCATGGCTTAATTAGTCATTTTAGAGACTTAATTAGTCGTTTAGAAATCAAACCGAATCAAACCGAACCAACCCGAATTCAAATAAACCCAAACCAAGTCAAGTGGGTAGGGGGCTATTGGATCCCAACCCAATAGCCCATGGGGTGGCCGGCCATGAAGTCTCCCCCCCCCCCCCTTTGTCTTCTCCACAAAGCAACCTCTTTCTCTCTCTTTCTCAAATTTCTTTCTCTCCAAGCTCTCTCTCTCCAAACAACTCCATTTAGGTTTATCATTAACCCTTCATTAATTACTCCTTTTCATTCTTGTTCTTCACAATAAATATAGAGAATTCAATTCTCTACACTTTGCCCTCTATTTGTAGGTTTCTCCCTAGAATTTAGGTTAGAGTTAATTACGGGTTTTGTAAGTTATATATATATATATATATATATATATATATATATATATATATATATATATATATATATATATATATATATATATATATATATATATATATATATATGGTATATGTATATATATATATGTATATATATATATATATATATATGAAAATATATGTATACATGTATTTGGGTGTGTGTGTGTAGAGAGTGGTGGGATGAGAGAATGAGAGTGGTGGTGTGGTTGTGTGAGTGGTTGTGGAGATATATATATAGATGTATATGTGTATTTATATATATATATATATATATATATATATATATATATATATATATATATATATATATATATATATATATATATATATGTATGTATATATAATTTGTATATGTGTGTGTGTGTATATATGTATAAGGGGATGTGTGTGAGAGTGTGTGTGTTAATATATATGTGTATATACGTGTTTATATATATATATGTATATGGGTGTTTATATATGTATATAGATGTATATATTAAGATAGTTAGATAGATAGTTATAGATATATATATATAGCGATATATATATGTATATATATAGAGAGAAAGAAGAAGAGAAGTAGTAGTAGTAGCAATGGCAGTAGCAGTAGAGTAGGAGCAGCTGCAGCAGCAGGGAAGCAGCAGCAGCAAGCAGAGCATTAGCAGCAGCAGCTGCAGTAGCAGATGCAGCAGTAGCAACAGTAGCAGGAGCTGCCTTAGCAGCTCCTCCCCCCCCCATACACCCCCTGTACACCCCCTTTCACCCCCCCATTGACCCCCCTAGTAATATATATATATACGTATATATATATATATATATATATATATATATATATATATATATATATAGATAGATAGATAGATAGATAGATAGATAGATAGGAAGTTAGGATGAAAATATAGAGGAAGAAATTAGAAGAAGAATGAAGAAAGAAAGAGGAAAGAATAGGAAGAAATGAGAATGAATTTGGGTAGGTTAGGAATAAGAAGAAGAATTAGAGCTAGAAGGATTAGGAGAAGAAGTTAAGAAGAAGAAGAACTAGAATTGAGGGCTAAAAGAAGAGGTTGGAGCAAAGGCCAAAAAGAAGAGTTTTGGTAGAAATCGAGTTAGAAGGGAAAATTGAGCCCGGAGCATCGGATCGCGATAAAACTTGACATAGGCCTAGGTTACGTGATTTAGATTTTGCGGGTAAGCTTTCGAGTGGAAATCGGGGTCGTAGGGCGCCGGTATCGCGCCGTGTCAGCGCGTATCTTGAAATATTCAAGATATCTGCAACGGGCCGTAAGGTGGACTAGACGTCCACTTTATCTATGTATTATGGTAGATAACGAACCTATAGGATAGTACCCTACTACCCTAGGGACCACGGGTCAAAATAACTAGCGTAGGTAGGCTATCTAGATAATCGCCGAGGGTAGAATTTTACCCTTAAAAAGGGTAAAATAGGGATTTGGCCCACGGCCAAGATTTGAGTTTCCAAGTCCAAGATGGACTTGGATATGGGTTGTATAGGTTGGTAATGAGTAGGATTAGCTGTCTAAACCTAGTCTTGGACCCGGTTGACTATGGTTGACTTTTTGGACTAAAAGTTAACTAAGGGTCAACATTTTACCCAAATTAGTTCCAAATTCCATTTAACTTGGATAGTTGACTAAAAGTCAACTATTAGTCACCAGTGACCTAGGGTTGACCTAGAGTTGACCTAGAGTTGACCAAGGTTGATCCGTTGACCAAAAGTCAATGGTAAGCCAGTTTTTGACCTAGATTGATCCGGATTGATTTCTAATGTTCTTCCATGACCAAGATTGACTCGACTAGACATGTCTTGACCTAGAATGACTAAATAGGGTTTAATTTGATTTAACTTTACTTCCTAAACTTAGTATTGATACGTCTTGTTCTCTATAGGTCCTCGAGATACTGCTGTTGATCCAGTCGACATATTTTATCATCTTACAGGCGAGTACATTCTCTGATACTTATTCCCAATTTATGATAACTGTTATGATTCATGTACTTAGTGTTGATATGTTTATTCCCGACACATGGTTCTCACGGATTGGTATTCTTGGATCCTGACGAGAGATGTTTTCTCCTTCTTAGGTTGGGATGTATTGTGCAAGCACCCTTGAAGCTCTTGCTCAATATATGGTCACTGATTATAGAGAAGGCTAGCTACCTTCTCATTAGAATTCCGTGCAGTGACATGTCCTGTTTGGATCCATTCTACCAGTTGGGGTAGGGGGAGTAGTAGCGTATGCCTGTGATCATATCCCCTTGCATTCTTGAACAGTGTGAGTCATATACCGCACTTATGACTTGCCAGGCCGATTCTCGACAGGTACCCAAGCCGATCACAAGCCGAAACTACTACCCACATACATTGGATATATAGCTTATCTTGATTTGTGTACATGCCATGATCCCGTTCTATTTTCTTGTTCTAGCTCTAGCTTTACAGCTTACCATGCCATGATACATACATGTACACTCCATGATTCATTATATATGCTCTATTTACAGTCTTATAGCTTTTATTCTATCTTGAGATCTGTTATGAGATATATGTACTCGTTCCATCCTGACTGGACTGTTGATAAAATATTACAGATATCGACGAGGGAGATTGCAGTACCTACTACGGTCCGGACGACGTAGTGGGCCTAGACTTGGTCCCGTAGGGCGTAGCTCCGCCTGACGAGACTATACCACTTGTCTAGTTACAGTAGGTCTTTGTACGGGACTTAGTTTTCAGTTACTTTTTAAGACTGTATTATATTTGGACTGTATTAGAGACTGAACATGTATATTATTTGTATCTGGACTTGACAGGTTATATTTTATCGTCTTGTTGTCTTTATCTTTCAGTCTTTACTTATCTTCTTAGAGTTGTGATTGAGTACTTATATATATTCATTGCTTGTCCTCCGTTCGGAGTTGACTATATTCTCGACAGGTTTTGTTATATATATAAACTGTTGTCAGACTAGAAAATACACAGCATTTCATGCCGTTTTTCCGGTGAGGGCTGGGCGTTGTCGCGTCACGTGCCCTTTTAGCGGGTGCGAATCGTGACACATTTTAGTGGTGGCCCACGCAGGTCCTGAAGTCGCGATTAGTGCGATGTCGTGGCAGCACTCGTCTTAGAGTATTGACTACGAGCCTGTGTTACCCATAGGAAGGAGTAGGCTAAGAGTGCTCAATCACAGTAGGATCTTTCCTTGCTTATCGTGCTTACCGTCTTTGATATTAATTTTCTGCATTCTAGCTGTCCTCCTTTGATATTGCCTTCATGTGCCATATTGATATCTTTTTCTCAATTTGTCTCCAGGATATTGATGACTCATTCTCCTAGCGAGGAGCACGGGGAGACGGAGAGGTCTGCCACCTCTGGCGGACAGGCTCCGGTCACTTCCCCGGCTGATGGGACTTCTGTTGGGGCTCTTGGAGGTACTCCTCCAGCTACCTCGATGACCGTCCCTGGGGCCATTGCGGGTGCTCTTCCCGTAGTGCCAGGGGCTACAGCGGGAGCTACCGGGGGTATTCTTCCTCCTCAGCAGGGGACTCCTCCGGTGATGATGGAAGCTATTCCTCCATTGCCTTCTCTGCCCACAGACATGGGGCAGATGCTAGCGTTCTTTCACCAGGTGCTGGAGTCCCAGCGGGCTCAGCACGAGGCTCAGTTGAGGCAGACGGAGGCCACGCGCCAGGGCATGGAGGATGCACACAGATTGGCTATGGCGGCAGTGGAGCGAGGGGCTCCACAGAGGGAGGTTCAGCAGCAGCAGCAGCCGAAGATCGGGGATATCCAGGCTTTCAAGAAGCTTGGTCCGAGGGATTTCAAGGGGACTGAGGGCATTATCTATGCTGATGACTGGCTCGAGGATATCGAGCGCCAGATGGGGGCCTGTCGCCTGGCAGCCGACCTGAGGGTCGAGGCGGTTGGGTTACAGTTGTTAGATATTGCCCGGACATGGTTCCGGAATGAGCCGGCTCTTGCAGGAGAGGGCCATACTTGGGCTGAGTTTCGGGCCCTGTTCAGAAAGAAGTTCTTTTTCCCCACGGACAAGATTGGCCTGGTGCGACAGTTCCAGAACCTGCAGCAGGGCAGTATGACCGAAGAGGAGTATGCGACAGAGTTCGGCCGGCTGAGCCGATACGCCGAGTACATGGTGAGTGACCCGGTGATCCGAGCGGAGCGCTTCCGGGAGGGATCGGCATGGGATATCAAGATCCTGTTCCCTTCCTTCTATGCGACATATGCGGAGGTTTATGCAGAGGCTCGGAAGGTGGAGAGGGAGTTGGGCTTGAAGCCGAAGAGGGATCGAGATTTGTTTTCAGGGGCCAGTAGCAGCGCAGGGCCTACTAAGCGCCCTCAGCTTCAGCATCAGGCATTCCAGCATCACCAGCAGCAGGGGCAGGCCAGAGCGTCTGTCCAGAGGAGTCAGCAGCGTCCGGGGCAGGATGATCCACCGTGCCACTTCTGCAAGAAGCCCGGTCACCTCTTCGAGTTCTGTAGGAGGAGACTGGGGCTGTGTCTCTTTTGCGGTGCCGCTGGGCATCAGATAAGGGAGTGTCCCAAGAACTCCCGTACAGCTGGAGCAGCTCAGAGGGCACCCGTTCAGAGGGCACCAGCTAGTGTGCCGGTAGTTCAGCAGCGAGGTCCGCTTCCGACTCAGCAGCAGCAGTTCGTTCAGCACCGCCAGCAGAGGGGTGGTCAGGGTAGAGCCTTTACTCTTGCAGCCGAGGAGATGGAGCCTATTGTGGATGTTGTCGCAGGTTCTATTCTGCTCGATTCTTTTCCATCTTTGGCCTTATTTGATTCTGGTTCTACGCACAGTTTTGTGTCTGTTTCTTTTGTTCTTAGGCACAATATTATTGCTGAATATCTGGGTAGGACTTGTAAGATTATGACTGGGAATGGCATCATCCTAGTTAATAATGTCTGTAAGGGGCAGAGAGTTTCTTTGAGAGGCCGCGAGCTGAGTACGTGTCTGCTCGTAATACCACTTCCGAGTTACGATGTGGTACTCGGTATGGATTGGTTGAGCACGCACCACGCTAGCATCGACTGCAGAGGGGGCAGGATTCTATTTAGGCCGCCGGGAGAGCCAGAGTATGAGTTCACCAGGGGTGCAGTGGAGCAGGGAGATGGATTCTACGGAGCGTTGTTGGCGGGGCCGGTGTTGCCACATCCACTCATTGCTGAGTTCTTGGATGTTTTTCCCGAAGAGCTGCCCGGGATGCCGCCAGATCATGATGTTGAGTTTTCTATAGATCTAGTGCCGGGTGCTGAGCCTATCTCCCAGCACGTCTATAGAATCAACAACAGTGAGTCAGCGGAGCTGAAGAAGCAGGTCGACGAGCTGGAGGACAAGGGCTTTATTCGATCTAGTTCTTCACCTTGGGGCACGCCAGTTCTTTTCGTCCCCAAGAAGGATGGTACGGTATGTCTGTGTATTGATTACAGGGCGCTCAACAACCTTACCATCAAGAACAAGTATCCTTTGCCGAGGATTGATGACTTGTTCGACCAGTTGAGCGGCGCAAGGGTGTTCTCGAAGATCGACTTGCGTACCGGGTACCATCAGCTGAAGGTGAAGCGGGATGACATTCCGAAGACTGCCTTTCGGACCTGCTATGGCCAGTATGAGTATACCGTCATGCCGTTTGGGTTGACCAACGCCCCGGCGGTATTCATGAACTTGATGAACAAGGTATTTCACCAGTACCTTGACAAGTTCGTGGTGGTCTTCATTGATGACATTCTCATCTATTCGAAGACACCAGAGGAGCACGAGGAGCATCTAATGATTGTGTTGGACACTCTCAGGAGGGAGCAGCTGTATGGGAAGCTGTCCAAGTGCGAGTTCTTCTTGGATCGCGTGGAGTTCCTAGGCCATATTGTATCTGGCGAGGGGATTTCAGTGGATCCGAAGAAGATTTTTGCAGTGGAGTCCTGGTCTACGCCGAGCTCAGTAGCAGAGGTTCGGAGTTTTCTGGGTCTGGCAGGTTACTACTGGAGGTTCGTGCAGGACTTTTCCAGGATTGCCCAGCCGATGACCCGTCTTACCAGGAATGACGAGGAGTTTGTTTAGTCCGATGAGTGCCATGTCGCCTTCGAGGAGTTGAAGGCGAGGTTGACTACAGCTCCTATCTTGACGTTGCCATCTGGATCTGGTGGTTATACGATCTACAGTGATGCTTCAGGACGGGGTTTGGGTTGTGTGCTTCAGCAGCACGGGAAGGTAATTGCCTATGCATCTAGGCAGTTACGTCCTCATGAGAGGAATTACCCTACCCTCGATCTGGAGCTGGCAGCGGTCATCTTTGCTTTGAAGCTTTGGAAACACTATCTGTACGGAGAGCGAGTTGAGATCTATACAGATCACAAGAGCTTGAAGTACGTGTTTACCCAGAAGGAGCTGAATATGAGGCAGAGGCGATGGTTAGAGCTGATGAAGGATTTTGATATATCCTTGCAGTACCATCCGGGAAAGGCCAATGTGGTCGCGAATGCTTTGAGCAGGTATCCCGTGGCTATGTGTTTGATGATGGATCGTCACCTTCTAGCAGATCTGGAGAGCTTGGGCATAGAGGTGATAGTTCCTGGGTTCGAGGCGCAGATATGGGGTCTGCAGGTGCAGTCGGAGCTGATG
>JANAVB010003200.1:9545649-9660649 GCA_029216955.1 Iris pallida
TTTTATTCTATCTTGAGATCTGTTATGAGATATATGTACTCGTTCCATCCTGACTGGACTGTTGATAAAATATTACAGATATCGACGAGGGAGATTGCAGTACCTACTACGGTCCGGACGACGTAGTGGGCCTAGACTTGGTCCCGCAGGGCGTAGCTCCGCCTGACGAGACTATACCACTTGTCTAGTTAGAGTAGGTCTTTGTACTGGACTTAGTTTCCAGTTACTTTTTGAGACTGTATTATATTTAGACTGTATTAGAGACTGGACTTGTATATTATTTGTATCTGGACTTGACAGGTTATATTTTTTCGTCTTGTTGTCTTTATCTTTCAGTCTTTACTTATCTTCTTAGAGTTGTGATTGAGTACTTATATATATTCATTGCTTGTCCTCCGTTCGGAGTTGACCATATTCTCGACAGGTTTTGTTATATATATAAACTGTTGTCAGACTAAAAAATACACAGCATTCCACGTCGTTTTTCCGGTGAGGGCTGGGCGTTGTCGCGTCACGTGCCCTTTTAGCGGGTGCGGGTCATGACAGGCACGGTGCCCCCCTGCGGTGCAGGTGGTGGGCCCTCCTACCCATGGCCTCTCGTACGGGACTGCTCCTGGCAATCCTTCGAGAGTAGCCCATATTTTTATGCTCAGTCCACACGTTTCGATCCCTCTCTCTACGCTCAAGGAGGTGGGGCCCACCCCTACTTTTTCCATGATCCTTACGCGGGGCAAGCCTGATAGTTTGGCCATGCTTTTTACGCTCGGGTTGGTGCTTATGCGGGACAGCTGGATGAGTCACCGCGTATTGGACTCCCTTCTCAGCCGCGTACTCTCATCCCCCACCCCTTCAGCGTACTACCCATCCCCATTCTCCACCAGCGTACTCCCCCTCTCCCTCCTAGCTCCTCTCGCTCCCCCGGCCCCCTCCTCTCCCGTAGTGCTCCCGGCCCTCTCCGCCCCCTCTTCCGGAGAGCCCCCGGCCCCCTCTTCTTTGTTGAATGCTCCCTCGCCCATCCAGCGCACCGCTGCGCCCACCCTCCCTGTCCCCACTATTCCCCCTCCCACCCCTACCCACCCCCCTTTTGAGCCCTCGGACCTAGCTCCTTTGGTCCTCCCTTCTCCTACTGTCGGTCCTTCCCCTCCCTCGGCGGATCAGCGATCTTTCACCTTCCCGGGAGTCTCTGGTTTCCCGGCCCAGGGATCCCGCCTTCCTTCGCCTTGTGGGCCATCAGCAGCATATCCCCCTACTTTACGCCCGGCCACCTCTCCGGTTTCCCTGCCGCCCATTCCCGACCGGCCATCCCCCCACTCCCCGTCCCTAAGTAGGGATCTTCCGGCGGACCCCAGCGCCTCATCTCCTTGCCCCGCTTCACACCCTCCCCAGATCGCCCTTCCCCTCCCAGTTCCGTACCGGCATCCTACGCCACCAAGCTGCGCCCGGACCTAGCTTCTGATCAGAGCCGCATCTTACTCGACGTTCGTCTTTCGGATATCATGTACTCCCGGGACTCTCCAGTGCCTCTATTTCCCTTTTCCGACTCAGAATTATCCTCAATGTCATCATCATTCCCCCACTCTTTCATCCTCAAATTTTCTTCTGTTTGTCCCAAGCTCTCCAGGGTGCAGGAGGAGATTGCCAGCTGGAAGCTTTCGGCTCAATATCGAGTAGCACCCATAGATCCTAAGCATATTCTCCTCCACTTATCCTCAGTCCTCGACCACAGGATCGTGTGGTCCAAAGGCACTTGCAGGATTGACTCCCACCAGATGAAGATCATTAAGTGGTCGACGAGCTTTAGCACCAAAGAAGACTCCCCGAAGGTCGTCGCTTGGGTAACCCTGCCCAATCTTTTCCTCATCTGATTTATTCAAGTGGCTCTTAGGCATATTACCAACTCTTTCGGCACATACGTGGCATCGGCTCCGGAGACGAACAACCTCACCAAAGCTCACTACGCTAAGATTTGTGTAGAACTTGACCTTTCGTCTGAACCACCGAATTTTATCACTATAGAGCTGGGCAATCAGACTCACACCCAACAAATCCTTTATGACAACCACATCTTGTTCTGCAACAACTGCCATCTAAGAGGACACACCCCAAAACATTGCCACAGTCTCCATCCTGATCTCAAGAAGAAACTGGCTAGGAATGACAAAGCGCAAGCTGAGGGGAGGACCCCCCTAGGGCCGATTCTACCCCTCTCCAACCAATTCGACACTCTTGATTCGGAGGAGGCGGCTTCGCCATCAGTGTCCCACTAAATCGTAAGCACCATAGCCACGATCCCCTGCCCAGAGGACGAAGAGGCGACCACTGTCACTATCGTCGAAGATGACAACATATCATCGAAGACCCCAAAGTAGCAACCCTCGCTATCCTAGGCCCGGACCTAGCTCAGAGGGGCCAACAGGTTCTAGATGCAGGCTTCCCTCTCCAACAATCCATGCTTCAGATAGGGAGCACAAGTGACTCCTTAATTATTCCCCCAGAGGTCTCCATCCTGGACTCCGCCGGAGAATCGTTCGGCCCACCCCCAGACCTACAAGTGGAATCTACTAGTGATCATCCTACCTCCACCAAGAATGAAAACGGGGTCTTTATGAGGAAAGGACCAGCAGATTCCATAACCATCCTAACCAGATCCGCCGCCAAGCAGAAAAAACAAATCCCCCACAACTCCCTTAATGATTAACATCCTATCTTGGAATGTCCGCGGGCTGGGGAACAAACACACACTAAGGAGAATCATCAGCCTGAAGAAAATCCATAAGATTGACATCCTCATTATTCTCGAACCCAAAATTCCCTCCAAAAGACTAAAATCTATCCAGTTGTAGCTTGCCCTTCCCACGACCATTGCTGGCAGACACAACATTTGGATCCTTGGTACGAAAGATGTAACTATCGGGAGTATCCAAGAGATCCGCCAAGCCCTATCCTGCTGGTTAGAGCAACCTATGCTCCTCGAACGCATCATCATCTCGACGGTCCACGGCAGCTGTGATTTTTTAGAGCGAAAATACCTCTGGAATGATCTACTCGATATCCAACTTGGTTCACCGGCAATGCCTTCACCTGGTGCAATATACAAGAAGGCGATCGTCGTTAGTATTCCCGCCTCGACAGAGCCCTCACAAACGTCCTCTGGCACAGTATGGGGATCACCACCAACATGTCCCACCTCAACTCCACTAAATCCGACCACGCCCTGCTATTACTGGAAGTTAAAAACCATACTAACTCATCCAAAAAGAATTTCCAATTTCTCGACCTCTGGACCGAGCACCCCCAATTCTTGGACATCGTCGCGGACGCATGGAATAGCGAGGATTCTCCAAACCCCCTTTTCTGCATAAGCAATAGGCTCAAGGCGACCAGGATAGACTTGTACAACTAGAGCAAACTAGCTTTCGAGGACATCTTTTAAGCAGTTCGGTTCGTCGAGGACGATGTCACCCGTGCCGAAGCCAGGTTCGTATCAGATCAGTCCCTGGTGGCTAGGACTGCCCTCAACCTCACTAAGGCCATTCTCAAATTTAGGATTAAAGTGGAGACTAACTTTTAGAAGCAAAAAACTAGATTAAAATGGGATAGTGACGGGGACAAAAACTCGAAATACTTTCATGCATGCGTCAACAGAAGAAGACAAAAGCTATCGATCCACCACAACACCGACGAGGGCGGGAACACCATTACTGACCAGAAAGGCATCCAAGCAGCCACTACGGACTTCTACTAAAGAAATGGTTCACAAAGAGGAGGCCTTCCTGGACCAAATCCCCTCCCTCGTTAATGATGCCGACAACGCCCAGCTCGAGCGCACCCCCACCGTACAGGAGGTGAAGGAGGCAGTTTGGGCCCTCAACGAGCACAGTACCCCCGGTCCTGACGGGTTCTCGGGTGTATTCTTCTGTAAGTGCTGGGATATTATCAAGCAGGACATCACCGAAGCGGCCACTGCATTCTTCAAGGGAGCCACTTATCCCAAAGCAATCTCGGGCGCCAAACTAATCCTCATCCCGAAAAAGAAAATCCGAAGACCTTTCACGACTTTCGACCCATCAGTCTCTGCAACTTTACCAACAAGATCATATCCAAAATTATCGCTACCAGAATGGCAGGGATTCTCCCCAAGATCATCTCTGAGGAGCATAGCGACTTTGTGCATAGGAGGAACATCCAGAACAATATTATGCTAGCCTAAGAGTTAATAACCTACATGAAGTTCCCAGTAAGTGGGGGAAATAATGCAGTCAAAATTGACATAGAGAAAGCTTACGACAGACTGGATTGGCAATTTATGATCTGGGACTTCAGGGCATTCGGCTTCTCCGAGAACTGGACCAACCTAGTGTGGAGATCGATCAGCAACTCTTGGTTTTCCATAATCATCAATAGCCAGGCCGAGGGATTTTTCAAATCGAGTCATGGGATAAGACAAGGTGACCCACTATCATCCACCGTCTTCATCATTGCGGCCGACGCCCTGAGTTGGAACCTCAAAAATATGGTCAACACTCCGAACTTCCAGCACTATCATACATCCAGCGAATGCCCTATAATCACTCACATGTCTTTTGTTGATGATTTACTCATCTTTTCATCGAAGGAAGAAGGAGCGGTGGCAGTGGTCCAACGCACCCTGGAGAGGTACTCCACCTGCTCTGGCCAGAAGATCAATCCATCCAAGAGCGTCATCTATGCTCAACACAATATCAAAAGAGAGCACACAATAAGACTAGCCCACTTAACTGGCTTCTCAGTAGACCATCCTCCGTTCAACTATCTGGGTGCCCCCTCCTATAAGGTAAATCCAACGCTGGCATATTTGAGACCCTGATCACTCGTATCAGGAAGAAACTCGCAAGGTGGCATAATGCTACCTTATCCCCAGCTGGCAAGATTATCCTTATTAATCACGTGCTCACCTCTATACCCATCCACACCATAGCTGCGTGCTCCCCGCCTTTGAAGGTTCTTTCTTCGATTGAGCAGATCTTCTATAATTTCTTCTGGGGGCATTACAACGGCATCAACAAATATCACTGGACTAGCTGGGACTCCATGGCCCATCCCACCGAGGAAGGAGGAATGGGATTCACCAAACTCACTCACATCGTTAAAGCTTTCTCGATGAAACTATGGTGAAAACTTTATACGGATGAGAATTTATGGACCAGGTTTATGAAGAATAGGTACTTCAAGCATATCCATCCGACAGAGGCCATATCTAACAGCAGATCATCAGCGGCCTGGCGGCGCATCTTTAGCGGGCGTGACCTCGCCGAGCCTGTGATGAGACTCCATTTGGGGGTCGACGAGTCGGACCTATTTCGGGAGAGATGGATTAGGGATAACTTAATTACGAGGCTCACGGTGATTCCTGCAAACTACAGAATCAGAGATTTATGGAATAACAATATCGAAGACTGGAACTGGAACAAGATACGCGATTGGGCAGGCAACGACATGATGGAGATCATTCAAGCGAGCGGCTTGAAGATCGGACGCGAGGCCGATGCACTGAGATAGACGCTCGAGGCTTCCGGGGCATTTTCGGTGAGGTCGACGAGACTCGCTGTTCGCGGTTCGGGATAGCCACATCAACCCTTCAACCAATACTTGCACTCCTGCATTCCCAAGATATGGTCCTTCCTCATGTGGAGAGTCATTACAAAGAAACTGTCGACCGACGACATCCTCAAAACCATCGGGATTAGTTTGTCTTCCACCTGCAATTGCTGTTTAGATCAGCAGATTGAGTCGATCGATCACATCTTCTATCACGGTAGCCTGCCAGCCAGGGTCTGGAGGATCTTCAGCCAAACCTACAGTATAGAGCCGGGGGGAGGTTGCTTCCACGATCTGGCGATCGCTTGGGGGAGAGCATCCTACGCCCACTAGATCGTTGCAGTGGCCGCCACGTGGGCAATTTAGAAGAATTGCAACAAGGCTAGATACGAAGATCACAAATACTCAGCCGACCAGCTCATCCGGGAGGTCCACCGCCAATGTCGCAAAGGGAGCATTCTGTGCTCCCACAGCCCGACATCATTCTGGTTTCCTCATCCCTAATCCTAGTCGTTCATGCAGTCTTCCCCTCTTGTTTCATTTTGGTGGTATACTTTTACAGTTTTGACTTGTATACGGTTCAGGCTTCGGCATTATGAGCCTTGATTAATAAAGAGAGGGGTTTTCTTTAAAAAAATATATATACACATAGATATATACTCACACACAGAATATATATATATATATATATATATATATATATATATATATATATTTATATATATATATATATATATATATATATATATATATATATCCCGTACCCATATATAACATGTAATCCCAAACGTAAACTCAGATAACTAAATCTATAACCCAAAACTAAGAATCTAGAATTCAAACCCAATTCAGTACTCAACACAAAAACTAGGATTTAACTCTTATATATGTAGAACTCACACACCCCATGTAATCCCTAAATCCCAACTCAGTGTCACAATGTCTAGGATGTGTCCTAACCTGTGTCATAGCCGTGTCTAATGTGACAATAGATGTGAGTGTGTACAGGTGTCAACATGTGAGTGTCAAAGTGAATGTGAGGTGTCACAAAGTGTGGTATACATGAATGTGCATGTGTCGAGTGTGAAACATGTGTGCAAGGGTCGAGTGAGTCGGTACATGTCTACATGTAGGTGTGTCTACCTACCAGTGTCCCAAAAGTGTCCAATACGTGTCCAACTTGTGTCAAGTTGTGTCGAAACACACTTGTATCAGAAACTGTGTGCACACAGTCTCGTTCACACGTGTCAAGAGCTGTGGGTGAGTGTGTGCATGGTAAAATGTGTAAACCAAAGTGTTAGTAGGTAGCCTAGGACTAGGGATTCGAGTCTGTATCCCTGAATTGGGTCCAATTCGTGTCGTATCTGTTTTCGAGCACCGTATCAGAAGCTCAATTCTTGTGTGTATGTGTGCAAAACCATTGCGAATGAGATTTCTCACTGTAATGACCATAGTTTGTATTACATATTTTGGTATACGTGTACGTATATTGCATGTCTCATTGTATGATTTATCTTGGCATTTCATTCTCTTGGTTCGGCTCGGTTGGCTTGGTTCGGTTTGGCTAGGTTTTTTATGTAGACCAACCCCACCTACCACCCCTTCCCTCCTTTATTAGCCGTCCCCTTCTCTCTCCTCATTTATTTTTCTTCTTCATTTTTTCTTCTTCCTCCATTACTCTCTCCACCTACCAGAGAGAGAGCCTAGGTAAGTGTAGCTTGCTTCATAGAGGAACTCAGTGTTTCTTGTAGTAGGGATCTCGATTTTACGCAAGTTTAGTTTTGGAATGGCTAGATTTCACAAAGTCCTGGCCGAGATGGAGTTCTTCGAGTTTCTGAGCTTTTACGCCTGCTTGTTTAACCATGGGGAGAACATGAAGTTTTACGCACACATTCTAACGTGTTAGTGTAGTGTTTAGCCTTTACGTCCACGTTTTACGTGATAACGTATTATTCAGCCTTTTATGCATATGCATTTGCGTGCCAGCGTACTCTATTTTATGCCGAGTTCACTCGGATTTTACGCTCGGGACCCTTCCGCTCGCGTAAAATCGTGTTCGCATAAAACTCTGGCTCGGGGCAGACTCTCGCGTGCGGAGAGTCTTGCTCGAGTGTTTCCTCGCGTAGAGCTTGCTCGCATAGAGTTTTCTCGCGTAGAGCTTGCTCGCGTAGAGTTTCACTCGCGTAGAGCCTCGCGTGCCTACAGCTTGCTAGCATAAAGCCCTGGCTCACGTAAAACCTCACCCACAGGCACCCTTTCTCGCATAGAGCTATCTCTCTCTTAGCTTTGCTAGAGTAGAGACATTTTACACTTAAGGCCCTTTGGCCTAGCATAGAAGCTCTCTTCCGTAGTGCCTTGAGCCCCTTTGCGTACCTGGTTGAATTTTATGTTCTTGTATTTTACATGACTTGGAAAATCACGGATTGATTGATATGACCGGGCTAATAATTGTACATGGCATGGTACGGTAAGTAACTGACATGGCATGACAAGCAAGCATGATATGAACTATTGAAAGCTGTTGCGACGGCTAGTATGGCATGACAAGAATGAATGGCTTGGACACCGTGAACGATTGTGTATGTACAAGTAAACCAGTAAGGTCTTGCATCATGTCTAGGGCAGGAAAACCTGAGTACCACGGTCAGGGGTACCTACTGAAATTGACTAAGGCTAATAAATAGAAAATCCAGTAGTCATGAAGAGATTTTAGCTACAAGCAATCCCGTTATCTAGGCGCCCCATCATAGGATTTGTAGCCTACCGTCGAGTAGGGCACATTTTCGGCACACTGTCATGTGTTGCAACCCCAAACTACTTAAGAGTACATGCGTTTCATGGACGATGTACCCACATGAACTCAATCCCCAAATTGCGTCTGGATAACCTGGATGGTCTGCAGGGCTTGTGGCTGTTGGAATAATCTTATTGTATCTTGCTAGTAGTTAGGCCTGTGATAACCCTAGTTAGCTAAAGTATCAAGCTGTACTCATTGCTTGGCCATGATTGATTGGATGGAGTCTAGCACAGCTTAGTCTTGTCCTGATCCTGTACAAGATTATAACGTGACCTGATTTCTTGTGCTTTACTTATCGATAAATGATGAAAAACCAAGTTCTGTTCAGATGAAGAGTTACAACATCGGTCCTTGTTTGGTTTAAGGTTTGTAACATGGCTATCTGAATAGTCCCATGGTTATCTTATCATATATCGTCATGATTATTTATGCTTATCTTCATAATAATGATCAGGGGTCCAGTCCTGTTCAGGCGAAGGGTTACAACCTCGGTCCTTGTTTGGTTTAAGGGTTGTAAGCTGGCTTCCGGAGCAGTTCTGTATCCTCTCTTCGTTTATTCTCTTATTGTACCCTACGTCATGCTCGTCATGTTTTACCTTACTTACAGTATTTGAGACGGGTTTCTATTCAGGTGAAGGGTGGCAACCCTGGTCCTTGTTTGGTTTAAGGGTTGTGATCTGGCTACTTGAATAGTTTCCTCGTACTCAATTTACTATTGTTTTCCCTGTTATTATCAGTTTCTTTTATAATTATCTTTAATATTTATTTATGTTATGCTGGTTTTAGTTCCTAAGTGAAGCCTCCTTGTGGCACTTGCTCTTTCGGAGCAGCTCTAGAGGATCTACCTACCTTCCAGCCAGATGGTGACTACCAGGCGTAACCCTGGCAATGAGTGGGTTCATTTTTGTTCTTCCACTTTATTATAAAATTATTCTTTAGAGGCGTTTAGCCGATGAGCACGTGTTAGCTCGTATTGCACCTTTATTTACTGTCTACCTACGGGCTGTAACATGATTAACAAATCCTAGGGTTGATCATGTATGACTGAAATTCCTGCTAGTCTTGACATTTTGTACGACTAGCTTCATGATCATCCAAATATGTAATGTATGGGATGCCTTACTATTGTATATTTGGTGCTCTGACATCTTGTAACTGTTATTACTTGCTTGAGATTGAGATAATAGGCTTGTTCATGACCTAAGAGACTGATGGCCTATAGTTAAACTCTCATTTATCTAGACAGCCGTGACCATATAGCGAGGCGGGTTGCACTTCATTATACGCAGCTGGCTATGTACGCCCCCGCTCTCCAGTATTCTGGTTCTGGGGCGTTATATAGTTTAAGTGGTGGCCCATGCAGGTCTTGTAAATCAAGATATGTGAGGGTTTACCGAATAGACGTCTTAATCAGTACTCGCCCTTGATCTCTATTCATATCCTCTGAATCCCTAAAATCTTGACCTGATCACATGCTTGTATCTTTGATCTCTCCTGGTCCTTCCTTATTGTTTCCTATGTCGTCTTCTTCAGCAGCATTATTCCTGGTCCTACCGATCAGCAAGGCGGAGCACCTCCCGTGGACCCGCAGCAACCTGGAGATCAAGCCAGCATTTTGGAGTAGCCTCCAGAGTCATGTCTATTGGAGGTCAAGAGCCACCAGTTCAGCCCGTCCAGCCAGCAGAGCCTGACGATGGCACCTTGGTGGTCTCACAGGAACGTTGTTAGCTTCTCAGGATCGTCGAGGAGATGCCTTGCACCAGGCAGTATCAGATGCTCTGACCAGAGGAGGTCATCAGGGTAACAGTACGGCCAACAGTTTCAAGTGCTCGAACCCTCCATTCTTCGATGGTAGCGAAGATGCTATCGCCGCAGATGTATGGCTTCAAGACACAGAGGTGATTCTAGAAGCATCCAGGACTCCAGAAGATGAGAAGGTGGTCGTGCTGCACCTGCAGTTATTGGATCTTGCCCGCAGCTGGTGGACGGCACAGGCCATTGGATTAGTGGCACCTATTGCCTGGGCAGTATTCCGTGAGAGATTTCAGGCCAAGTATTTCGATGATGTAGCTCGATACGATCTACAGGCGAGGTTTACCAACTGAAACAGATGGACAGGACGATCGACGGATATGCAGTCGACTTTTCGAGACTTAGTCGGTTTGCTTCCACCTTGGTAGCGACCGAGTTTGACAGAGCCCAGCGGTTCTAGCAGGGGCTCCATCTAGAGATTTTATTGACAGTAGAGCAGCTTGAGCATCAGACTTTTGATACTGTGTTGAGGGCAGCCAGAAGGCATGAGTATACCTTCTAGAGGATCGTAGATAGGACCGGGGGTCGAAAGCGATCTTATAGTTAGATGAATCAGTCTTCAGCACCAGCCCCAGCAGCTAGGGCTTTGACCATTGGAGCTCCGAAGCGGGCAGCCTCAGTGACGTCGGTTCAACATTCAACCCCGACGTACCCTCAGCAGTAGAAGCAGAAGCAGTCTTCCGCAATAGGATGTTCACACTACAAGAAGCCAGGACATGTGGTATCAGAGTGTCACAGAGTACAGGGTTTGTGCTTGGTTTGTGGTACCCCGGACCACAGGGTTGGAAACTGCCCGAATAGAGGGAGTTCATCTTTATCAACCTTTTTTAGTCCTTCGGTAAGAGGACCAGCACCAGTCCAGCAGCAGCTGCAGTATCCATTTTCGAGGCCCTTGTCGCCTCATGCCAAGGCATTCCAGCAGCAGAGACCGCAGCAGTATGCCCAAGCCCAAGCCCTGATCCAGAGAAGACAGAGAGGTTTTCAGCAGAGAGGACCCGCACCCAAGAGACATGGTCAAGTGCTGGCCTTGACCATGGAAGAAGAAGGATTGGCACCAGGTGAGGTAGTGGCAGATACTATTCTTGTCAACACTTTTCCAGCTTCAGTGTTATTTGAATCTGGTACATCGTATTCATTTATGTCTACATGATTTGCGACACGGATAGGACTGGATCCCAAGTCATTATCAGTAAGGCTCAATATACTTACTGGTAATGGACTTGTGGGAGTAGATAGAGTGTTTTCTTCGTGTCGGATCGTAGTTAGCGGTAGAGAGTTCCCCGCTAGGTTGATAGAGTTTCCGATGGCCGATTATGATATGGTCTTGGGGATGGATTGGTTGAGAGACTAGCATGCTAGGATAGACTACCATATTGGCAGGATTAATTTTAGCATTCCAGGCGAGCCAGAGTTTTTCTTTTCCCGAGGCAAAGTTGAACCTTCTCCTCCGGTATTGCGGATGGCAGTAGCAGCAGTGCAGTTGCCCCGGATAGTTGAAGATTTTCCAGATGTCTTCCCATAAGAGCTTCCAGGAATGTCGCCAGAGCAAGAGATCGAGTTCACCATAGACCTGATCCCAGGGACAGCCCTAGTATCGGAGAGAGTCTACAAGATGGCGCCGTCAGAGTTAAAGATATTGTACAAGATGATTGAAGAACTCAAGACCAATAGACTCATTCGTGCTAGTGGATCGCCTTGGGGAGCCCTGATGCTTCTTGTAAAAAAGAAGGATGGTATATCCAGGTTATGTGCAGATTATCGTACCTTGAACTCAGTGACAATCAAGAACAGATACCCTCTTCCGAAGATAGATGACTTATTTGATCAACTCAAGGGGGCAGCAGTATTCTCGAAGATCGACTTACGTTAAGGATATCATCAGATCAGAGTCAGAGAGCAGGATATCCCGAAGACAGCTTTCAGATCAAGGTATGGGCATTGAGAGTTCCTTGTTATGCCATTTGGAGCAACCAATATGCTGGCTGTATTCATGGACCTCATGAATCGCATCTTCATGCCTTATTTGGATCAGTTCGTGATCGTGTTCATAGACGACATCCTGGTCTACAGCAAGAGTGAGGCAGAACATAAGCAGCATCTCCGTGTAGTTCTTCAGATTCTCAGGGAGCGTCAGTTGTATGCCAAGTTCAGTAAATGCGAGTTCTGGCTCGATCGCATTTCGTACTTGGGTCATATCATCACTAGAGGAGGAGTAGAAGTGGATCCCCAGAAGATTGTGGCTATTGAGACGTGGCCAATACCTAGCACAGTTGCAGAAGTTTGTAGTTTTCTTGGCTTAGTCGGCTACTATCGGCGATTTGTCTCAGACTTTGCTCGAATTTCAGCACCATTGACCCAGTTGACCCGCAAGGATGTGTAGTTTGCTTGGACAGCAGAATATCAGGATTCTTTTGAGAAGTTGAAGTGAGGCTTGATGACGGCACCCATTCTCACGCTTCCAGATGGGATCGGGGGATTCTCAGTATATTGTGATGCTTCAGGCAGAGGTTTGGGATGTGTTTTGATGCAGCGTGGGAAGGTAATAGCATATGTGTCACGCCAACTTCGTGATCATGAGAGGAATTACCCAACCCATGACTTGGAGCTGGCAGCAGTAGTGTTTGCACTTAAGCTATGGAGACACTACTTGCACGGAGATAGGGTGGAGATTTTTACTGACCACAAGAGCCTGAAGTATGTTTTCATTCAGAAGGATCTTAACATGCGTCAGAGAAGGTGGCTAGAACTGCTTGTGGATTATGATGTCAACTTGTAGTATCATCCTGGGAACGCTAACGTCATTACAGATGCATTGAGCAGGATAGTTTGAGTTTATTTCCTAACAGCGCAGCCAGAGTTATTGTCATATCTTCAGAAGATGGATATTGAAGTTGTCCTTCCTACCAGTATGGCACTGATGGCCAGTATGCAAGTTCAGTCCACTGTAGTCAAGAGGATATGGATGGCACAGTCAACAGATTCTAAGCTTCAGCGACTTAGGGCAGAGTGTGAAGCAGGACGAAGACCAGAGTTATGCTTTCATGAGGACGGTACACTTCGACATGGGAAGCATTTTTGTGTACCCGGTAGGGATATTCGACATGAGATCATGGCAGAGGCTCATAGTTCTCAGTATTCGATTCATCCCGGTGTCACGAAGATGTACCGTGATATTCGTCAGCACTTTTGGTGTTACGGCATGAAGAGGGAGACAGCCCGGTTTGTCTTTCGGTGTTTGGTTTGCCAACAAGTTAAGGCTGAACATCAGAGGCCGGCTGGACTTCTTCAGCCCTTGTCGATTCCAGAATAGAAGTGGAAGCATATAACCATGGATTTCGTGACTGTATTACCTAGGTCCCCGGCCGGAAGAGATGCTATATATAGACCGGCTCACGAAGGTGGCTCACTTTCTTCCATTCAGAGTTGGCCAGTCGATGGCTCAGTTAGCAGAGGTGTACCTCAGGCAGATCGTTAGATATCACGGTGTACCACTCATTATCACCTCGGACAGAGATTCTAAATTTACGTTGCACTTTTGGCATAGTCTGCAGGAGAGTTTGGGAACTCACCTCCGGTTCAGCTCAGCTTATCATTCGCAGACAGATGGTCAGTCAGAGCGTACTATACTAACTTTGGAAGATATGTTGAGATCTTGTACACTCGACTTTGGTGGTTCATGGGAAGATCACCTGCACCTGGTGGAGTTCTCGTACAACAGTTTTCAGGCTAGTATCCAGATGGCACCGTTTGAGGCACTGTAAGACAAGAAGTGCAGATCCCCGTTAGCATAGGATGGTGTTGGTGAGAGGCAGATGCTCGGTCCGAAAATAAGTGCTCAGACAGTTAAGGGGACAGGAGAGTCAGAGATCATCTTCGAGTTGCCCAAGATCGTCAGTGTCATTGGGCCGATTCTTATCGACGCCCCCTTGAATTCTCGATCGGCGACTATGTATTCCTGAGGATTTTGTCTAACCGTGGCGTCATTCGTTTCGACGTACGGGAAAAGCTTAGTCCTAGGTATATAGGACCGTTCGACATTTTGGAGCGAGTAGGATATGTGTCCTATCGTCTCGCTTTTCTACCGTCGTTACGTGAGGTGCATGACGTGTTCCATGTATACCAACTACGACGGTATATCCCGGACCTGAGCCACATCCTGGATCATTCAGAATTGGTTGTTGGTACCAACCTTTCGTATGAGAAGAGGCCCGTGTCTATATTGGACCGGAGAGAGAAGATACTCAGGAACAAGACTATTAGTTTAGTCCGTGTTGCTTGGGGTCATCACTCTCTAGGTGAGTCAATGTGGGAGCGTGAGGATGATATCCGATCGCGATATCCCGATCTGTTAGACTCGTAAGGTATAATGTCTTTATTATGCCTTATGCTCTCAATTCCTCGCTTGAATGAATGATTGCTTGATTGACTACCTTGTTATAGCTTGCCTGTGATTAGTGTAGCTTGTCCTTGCCTCTCTAGCCTCTTGATTAAATTTTGAGGATAAAATTCTTTGAAGGTGGGTAGAGTTATAACGACCATAGTTCGTATTACGTATTTTGGTATACATGTACGTACATTGCATGTCTCATTGCATGATTTATCTTGGCATTTCATTTGCTTGGTTCGGCTCGGTTGGCTCGGTTCGGTTTGGCTGGGTTTTTATGTAGACCAACCCCACCTACCACCCCTTCCATCCTTTATTAGCCGCCCCTTTCTCTCTCATTTATTTTTTTCTTTATTTCTTCTTCTTCCTCCATTACTCTCTCCACATACCAGAGAGAGAGCCTAGGAAAGTGTAGCTTGCTTCATGGTGGAACTCATATTTTGTTCCTTCATTTTCTTCATCATAAGATTCTAAGTGACTTTAGTGCTTAGCATTTTTGATTTCCATGGTTCAATTTGTATAAATCTAAGTTGTTGCATTTTCGGACTTCTGGGTCTTAATATACTAAACTGGCTTGTTTTCGAAAACTAAGAGTTTCTTGTAGTAGGGATCTCGATTTTACGCAAGTTTGGTTTTGGAATGGCCGAATTTCACCAAGTCCTGGCCGAGATGGACTTCTTCGAGTTTTTGAGCTTTTACGCCTGCTTGTTTGACCATAGGGATAAGATGAAGTTTTACGCACACATTCTAACGTGTTAGCGTAGTGTTTAGCCTTTACGCCTACATTTTACGTGACAGCGTATTATTCAACCTTTTACGCACATGCATTTGTGCCCCAGCGTACTCCGTTTTACGTCGAGTTCACTCGGATTTTATGCTCGGGACCCTCTCGCTCGCGTAAAATCGTGTTCTCTTAAAACTCTGGCTTGGGGCAGACTCTCGCGTGCGTAGAGTCTTGCTCGAGTGTTTCCTCGCGTAGAGCTTGCTCGCGTAGAGTTTCCTCGCGTAGAGCTTGCTCGCGTAGAGTTTCACTCGCGTAGAGCCTCGCGTGCCTACGGCTTGCTAGCATAAAGCCCTGGCTCGCGTAAAACCTCACCCGCAGGCACCCTTGCTCGCATAAATCTATCTCTCTCTTGTTTTGCTAGAGTAGAGCCATTTTACGCTTAAGGCCCTTTGGCCTAGCGTAGAGGCTCTCTCGCGTAGAGCCTTGAGCCCCTTTGCGTACCTGGTTGACTTTTATGTTCTTGCACTTTACATGACTAGGCAAATCACGGATTGATTGATATGACCGGGCTAATAATTGTAAATGGCATGGTATGGTAAGTAACTGACATGACATGACATGACACGACAAGCAAGCATGATGTGAACTATTGAAAGCCGTTGCGACGGCTAGTATGGCATGACAAGAATGACATAACAAGAATGAATGGCCTGGACACCATGGACGATTGTGTTTGTATAAGTAAACCAGTATGGTCTTGCATCATGTCTAGGGCAGGGAACCCTGAGTACCACGGTCAGGGGTACCTACTAAAATTGACTAAGGCTAATAACAAGAAAATCTAGTAGTCATGAAGAGATTTCCCAGGTACAGGCAATCTCGTTATCTGGGTGCCCTATTATGGGATTTGTAGCCTACCGTCGAGTAGGGTACATTTCCAGCACACTGTCATGTGTTGCAACCCCAAACTACTTAAGGATACATGTGTTTCTTGGACGGTGTACCCACATGAACTAAATCCCTAAATTGTGTCTGGATAACCTGGATAGTCTGCAGGGCATGTGGCTGTTGGAATAATCTCATTACATCTTGTTAGTAATTAGGCCTGTGATAACCCTAGTTAGTTAAAGTATCAAGCCGTACTCATTGCTTGGCCGTGATTGATTGGATGGAGTCTAGCACAGCTTAGTCTTGTCATGATCCTGTAAAAGATTGTAACATGACCTGATTTCTTGTGCTTTACTTATCGATAAATGATGAGAAACCAAGTTCTGTTCAGATGAAGAGTTACAACCTCGGTCCTTGTTTGGTTTAAGGGTTGTAACTTGGCTATCTGAATAGTCCCATGGTGTAAACCCCCAATATTTTCTAACTATTTTAGTGCTTTAAAAATTATTTTTTTTCTATATTATTTGGACTTAAAGTGGTAATTAGAAATATATGTATGTAAATATAGATATATTCATAATACGTATGATTGTGTGCTTGATATTTTTACTGCTACTAAATATAGCCTACAGTTATTACATATATTTTGTTACTTATTTACCATTTATAGGATTTTTATGTGAATATATATATATAGTAGTTGTAAAAAAAATAGCTGGGGTGGTCGGCCCAAGGGAGGGGACCGACCACAGCACCCAACATTGGTTAAGGAAAAGAAAAGAAAAGAATAGGAAAAAAAAAATACAACTCACCCACCCACTTAAAGTGGGCGGGCCCCACTCCAATACCATGCTTATTGCCAACAGCAGCAAGCTCGCGCGACCCACAAATCCGTGGGGTTCACCTATTCACAAACCTATTAGTATTAGGTATTGCTACCAAGTTGTTATAAATACATCTTTTTCCCCGAACCTTAAAACCCTAGACTTCCAAAACAAAAGTTGCAGCTGATCATACCCCCTTCGCCTACGAGTTCGTTTCACCAGCGATGGTGTTTTGTGCACGACGAATGGAGCATCGGAAGTCAGTCCCGCGTCACCCACGGAGCAGTTTTCCTACTCAAGGTACCCTACTTCCCTACGACATAACTTTTTACTCATAGCACCGATTTTTGATCCTTAAATTTTTCTGGAATGTAGACTTGACCCTCTTCGAGATCCTCCAGGTGGATTTTGAAAACAACCCATCGACTTGCTCGAAAAATCGAGACGAAGTTCAACAAAAATCTGTTTCCTGTACTACTATAAAACTGTTTTAAACCGACAAATTGTCGACCAATTTTCTTGTTGTACAGTAAAGTAATATAGGAACTAATCCAAAACAGTAAAAGACAACATAATCGAGATCACAACGCATCTTCTGGATCGTTGTTTCGATTAACGTGTAAGAAATAAATTGATGTTGAAGTTGGAGAAAAACCAGTGTTAATTTATATAAAATTTTAGAATTTTCTCCAATACGACGTACGCCCCGACAAACCGGGCGACGTGGTCGCGCGCTATACACATCAAAAGATGCGTATGGACGTTGCGGACGTGTGGTAACTGACGGAACTCAGTTTCGTCGCGTGTGCGTGACGAAACCAACGCGTATCCGTCGAGATACCCCCGTATCGGCGTTTTGCAAACTTGCCTATAACTTCGTGTAAGATCGTCGAATCGAGATGAAACTTGTACCAACAAGTCCGAATCGAAATTTTGGTCCTGCGTGCCAAGTTTGGTTCGATTCTGAGAAGGTCGAATCAGAACCCATTTTTGGCGGGCCCACGACCCACTCAAATGGGCGAATTTGTACACGACTCATCGGAATCCAAAACTGGACATACCGTTGATTTTCTCTCCTCAAACTAAACCCGTAGACATGTACTTTGACGACTTTAAAGACCGTAGACATTGGCACGCATTTCGGTGCAAAGCGGGTCCAACGACGGACATCGTTTTGACCCGAAATTATGATTTTGCCCCTGATCCAGAATTTGACTTTTAGACAGGCATTTCCTAGGTATATTTTTTACACCGAGTGCATTTTTGATGTTTGTTTCAGCGTTTGTAGTTGTTTGGAGATTGTGACGTTTCTTGGCTGACACTGTGATTACTTGGACTTGCCACTTTGCACCATCAGGCAAGATACCTTGCCACCTTATTCTGTGATTATTATATTTCTTATTTTCAGTTGTTATTATCAGCATTTTGTTTCTTGATATTTAAACTGTGCATCCAAGCCACACTTGGGTGCAAGCGACTCTTTCGGTCGTTTAACTCGTCTTATTTGTTTCTCTTACGTTGACTTAGTCTAGTGACTACCCATTGATGTTGAGGTATTGGTATATCTCATACGGCCTTGACACTTGTTGTATCACGTGGTGTGAGTCACATGTAGGACACGTTTTCGAGTAGTCGGCTAGCCACCGATACGTATGGAGCGTGCGACGGATAGGAGTAACTGCCAATAGTATTGCATGGTAGAAGACTTGGCAGTTACTAGAGGTTCATATCAGTCATGGAGATGATGATACTAGGCATTGGGTAGGAAAAACAATACCTGACGTATGGGCTTCTTTGCACTTCCCAGATTACCTGTGCGCTCCACCGGAGACGCAGGCTCCAGGCGCCCTCTGACATTTTCCAGAGCGTTATGGACGTAGCCCCTTGCACATGGTGCCCTCTGACGCTTACAGAGCGTTATGGACGTAGGCCCCTGGTGCCCTTTATGGGAACTATGCCGATCCCATTTACAGCCACGGCTCATGCGTCGAAGGATTGTATCTCAACTGCATATTCACAGTAGAATGGTCAGGAATCCGATTGCATGCATACCTTTTTCTCTTATTATATTATCACAGTTTATATGGCATGGTATTTTCTTGTATCTTTCTATGTCTCCTGAGGACCTGGTTATCTTCCAGGTTTAGACGATTTTCCACAGGAGTACGGAGCGGCGTTGGAGCTATCTTATATCGATGACGAGGCAGTCACTACTGATTTCTAGTCTATTCTATATTTGAGACATTAGTGGATATTATTTTACATCTCTTTCATTTCTATTTTACGAAGGTTGGACTCCGATCTTGTGAGACTATTTTTCATAGCTGTTTGGAGTGAGTATGTTCACCCGGCTATCTTTTGATACTCTATTTTATTCATTTGGACTTTATTATCTTCTGTGTTGAGCTGTGATGAGATTTGTTGAGCTGTGATGAGATTAGTTATGTTATTCTGGCCTGTGATTATTTTATTTACAGCTTATGTGCATATTTGGAGATTCCATATATTGGAGTATTCTTCGTATATGTGTAGCTGGCATGTTTACGTATTTTGGGACTGGGGTGTTACATGTTTTTGTAGTGGCCCATGCAGGTCAACGTTAATATTGTTGGGTTACATGACTGTGTCCAACAAGCTTGCATATAGGAATAGGAATATCTCAACCAGAACTACTACTACCTCTTGACTTCCAATCTTTTTGAAACTTCCTTGATTATTCGATTTATCCCATATCTAATCTTTCCTAATATCAACTTATCTTCCTCGTGCCAACAGTATGCATTTAAGGAGCGGACACACTTCTGCTTTGGCCCTCACATCTGGTGAAGAGGCTACTCCAGAGGGACAGAATCCTCCCATGACTCCAGCGACACCATACCAGCCAGGACTGTCGCAGCCTACTACGACACCGACGACGGAGTACCCTGAGATCGCAGCACCCTCAGGCAGCCAGCTGGGCAGACCACTACCATGCCACCGGAAGGAAATATACCTCTGCCTCCACCACCACCATTCCCTCAGCAGTTTCTCCCACAGTCGGGACCTCAGATGCCTCCACCACCGACTGATGGGAGCCCTACTACTCAGTTTATGTATGCCATGATGCAGGCTCAGTGGCAGCAGACTGAGCTGATGAGACAGACGATGATGGCAGCCATGGCTAGACCTCCACCACCACCTCCAGTACCAACACCAGCACCGGCTCTCCATCCTTATGAAGGCTCTATCAAAAATTTCACAAATATGAACCCCAAGGCCTTTAGAGGAACAGAGAAGCCATTAGAGGTGTCACAGTGGCTTATTAGTACCGAAAAGCTACTGAAGGCATCTCAGTTGCCAGCTCGAGATTGGATGACAGCAGTGGACCTACTGTTAGAAGACAATGCTCACCACTGGTGGAAGGCGGAAGAGAGACGACTAGGCACTGGGATCACCTAGAAGCGGTTCTATGATGCATTTTATGAAAGATTCTTCCCTATTCTTGTTTGATATGGTCTCTATGACCAGTTCCTTCATCTGATGCAATGGAATATGACAGTTGATGAGTATGACTCAGAGTTCAATCGCCTGAGTCGATTTGGTGCGGGATTGATTTCGACGGAGTTAGAGAAGGCGAGGAGATTTCACCAGGGGCTTGCACCAGAGCTCAAGTCTTATACGACTACTCAGTCTCGAGTCTCCCATTCAGCTGTCTTGGAAGAAGCTCGTGCTCAGGAGATTCTTCACAAGGAACAGAAGCAGACATCGAGGCATCATACACCAGCAGCTACACCAGCCCAAGCTACTCAGAGTGGACCTATTAGGAGGGCCACAGGACAGTTCCAGTAGAGGCCCTCACCTTATCAGAAGCCCATTTTCCATTACTGCAGAAGACAAGGACATCTCCAAAACGAATACAGGACTCGTCTTGGATTATGCTTGAGATGTGGATCCAATCAGCACATGCTCAAGGACTGTCCGGAGCAACAGGCGATAGTACAAGCTCGGCAAAACCCGAGGCCCACATCTCCAGCTCTTCCAGCACTACAGCCCGTAGCAGGAGCACCTTGTCCACCATTGCCTCTCCAAGGCGTACAGTACAACAAGGCCAGAGCTCAGGGCCCAGGACAGAATTATGGGCAGGTATTCTCCCTTGCTGTAGAGGAAATAGAGACAGAGGCTAAGGTTATAGCAGGTATGGTTTTAGTTACATCTTTTCCTGCTATTATATTATTTGATACTGGAGCCACACATTCATTTATAGCCACTAGTTTTGCCACTAGACACAGCATTTCCATCACACCTTTAGCTAAGAATGTTAAAATCCTCACTGGAGGAGGAGTTGTACCTGTTAGTGGTGTTTGTAGACTTTGTCCTGTAGTGATAAATGGCAGAGAGATGATGGCACGACTTCTTGTATTCCCTATTCCGATATTTGATATGGTTCTTGGAATGGACTGGTTGAGCCAGCATTTCGCTCTCATAGACTGCCATAGGAGCAATATTATCTTTAGACCACCGAATGCGGCAGAGTTTGAGTTCACCAAAGAAGACGGAGATAGTTGTGATGCACCCGTCTCGGGGAATCATATGATGATGCATGACACCCCTCAGCACCCTATTATCACCGAGTTCGAGGATGTATTCCCCGAGGAATTGCCACGACTACCACCTGACCGAGATATTGAGTTTTCTATTGAGCTTATTCCTGAAGCCGAGCCTATTTCATCTCGAGTATATCGTGTGGCACCCAAGGAGTTGGTAGAGATGAAGACGCAGATTGATGACTTATTAGAGAAGGGATTTATTTGTGCCAGTGCGTCACCATGGGGAGCACCCGTTCTTTTTGTGCCTAAGAAAGACGGGACAGTGCGCATGTGCATCGACTACAGAGCATTGAATGCGGTGACGGTGAAGAACAAGTATCCCTTGCCGCGTATAGACGATATATTTGATCAACTGAGTGGAGCAAAAGTATTCTCCAAGATTGACTTACGATCAGGCTATCATCAACTGGAGGTTCGGAAGGAAGACATTGCAAAGACGACCTTTCGATCGAGGTATAGACACTACGAGTTCTTGGTCATGCATTTCGGTTTGACCAATGCTCCCACAGTTTTTATGAATTTAATGAACAAGATCTTTCACCAGTACTTGGACAAATTTATAGTAGTCTTTATAGACGATATCTTGATTTACTCTAAGAGTCAAGAGGAGCATGAGCAGCATCTACGGATAGTTTTGGGAACATTGAGGAATAAACGACTTTTTGCGAAGCTTAGCAAGTGTGAATTCTTTCTCAAGGAGGTATCATTCCTTGGTCATATTGTTACAGGTGATGGTATATCGGTAGACCCAGAGAAAATCACAGCAGTCGAATCATGGCCCGTACCCACATCAGCTTCTGAGGTGAGAAGTTTCCTCGGACTTGCGGGTTACTACCGACGGTTCGTAGAAGATTTCTCTCGAATAGCGGGGCCTATGACTCGATTGACTTACAAGGATCAGGAGTTTGTATGGACAGACGAGTGTCAAGCCGCTTTCGACGAGTTGAAGAAGCGATTGACCACAGCACCGATCTTGACACTACCATCGGGCCTAGGAGGATTTATGATCTACAGCGACACATCCAAGAAAGGATTAGGATGTGTATTGATGCAGCACGGGCGTGTAGTAGCATATGTATCACGACAGTTGAGAGTGCATGAGAAGAATTATCCGACCCATGACCTAGAGCTCGCAGCAGTTATCTTTGCTTTGAAGCTATGGAGACACTACTTGTATGGCGAGAAGGTTGATATCTACACTGATCATAAGAGCCTCAAGTACGTGTTCACACAGAAAGAGTTGAATATGCGACAGCGACGTTGGTTGGAGTTGATGAAGGATTATGAGATCGAGCTTCATTATCATCCGGGCTAGGCTAATGTCGTGGCAGACGCATTTAGTCGCAAGCCCATGGCACACTTTTTGACTACGCAGAAGGAGTTGATTAGAGACTTGGAGCAGCTTGGTATTGAGGTAGTATTGCCTGGAGCAGACGGCGTATTTGCCAACCTCTAAGTGCAATCATCATTGGTAGAGCGCATCAAGGCAGCATTGCCTAATGACGCTAGATTTCAACGGCTCAGAGAGAGGATCGAAGCAGGAAAGCAGACAGGTTTGAGGATCCACTCAGATAGGACATTGCAATGTGATGATCGCATTTATGTACCCAATAGAGAGCTACGTCAGGAGCTGATGGCCGAGGCTCACAGTTCGGCATACTCTATTCATCCCGGAAGAACCAAGATGTACCGTGACTTACGACAGTATTATTGGTGGCATGGAATGAAGCGAAAGATAGCTCGTTTCGTTGCCAAGTGCTTGGTATGTCAACAAGTTAAGGCGGAACACCAGAGGACGGCCGGATTATTGCAGCCGCTACCCATTCCCGAGTGGAAGTGGGAGCACATTACTATAGATTTCGTCACGGGTTTTCCTCGGAGTCCTAGGGGACGTGACGCAGTGTGGGCGATTGTTGATAGACTTACGAAGTCAGCACATTTCTTACCTTTTAGAGTGGACCAGTCGACAAAGGTATTGGCATAGTTGTATATGGAGCAGATTGTGAGATTACATGGTATGCCTGTTAGTATTGTGTCGAACCGTACCTCAAGATTCACCTTGCACTTTTGGAGGAGCATGCAAGAGAGTTTGGACACTCGATTGAAGTTTAGCACATCATACCATCCGCAGACAGACGGCCAGTCGGAGCGTACCATACAGACTCTAGAGGATATGTTGAGAGCGTGCATGCTTGACTTTGGTGGTTCATGGGAGGACCATCTTCATCTTGTTGAGTTTTTCTATAATAATAGCTATCAAACGAGCATTCAGATGGCTCCGTTTGAAGCGTTGTATGGTAGGAAGTGTCGGTCTCATGTTTGTTGGAGCGACATAGGAGAGCGACAGCTATTGGGTCCCGAGTTGGTCTTGAGCACAGTGGAGACAGTGAAGAAGATTTAGGACCACCTGCGAGTAGCGCAGGATCGTCAGAAGCAGCGAGCAGATAATCGTCGTCGACCCTTGGAGTTCAAAGAGGGTGACCATGTGTTCTTGAAGATAACCCCCACTAGAGGCACGATTCGATTCGGAGGACGTGGCAAGTTGAGTCTAAGGTACATCGGGCCTTTCGATGTCTTAGAATGTGTTGGAGAGGTTGCCTACAGATTGGCCTTGCCACCGTCGCTAGAGGGAGTGCATAACGTATTCCATGTATCTCAGTTGAGGAGGTACGTGGCGGACAGCAATCATGTGTTTGATCACTCCGAGATCACAGTTGGACCGAGTTTGTCGTACGAAGAGCAACCAGTAGGTATCCTCGATCGTCGAGTGAAGGTGTTGCGGAACCAATCTATTCCATTGGTTCACGTGGCATGGAAGCATCACTCGCCAGGGAAGTCTACTTGGGAGCGCGAGGACGACATCCGAAATCGCTACCCGCATTTGTTCGAAGACGAAGGTACGTCTTGCATTATAAGATCTTAAATTATTATCAATATCCTTGCATTGCATTTGATCCCCCGACCTTAGTTTAATTTCGAGGCCCCAATATTTTCTAACTATTTTAGTGCTTTAAAAATTATTTTTTTCGATATTATTTGGACTTAAAGTGGTAATTAGAAATATATGTATGTAAATATAGATATATTCATAATACGTATGATTGTGTGCTTGATATTTTTATTGCTACTAAATATAGCCTACAGTTATTATATATATTTTGTTACTTATTTACCATTTATAGGATTTTTATGTGAATATATATATTTTTTTATATGAATATATAATATATAATATATATATATATATATATATAGTAGTTGTAAAAAAAATAGCTGGGGTGGTCGGCCCAAGGGAGGGGACCGACCACAGCACCCAGCATTGGTTAAGGAAAAGAAAAAAAAAGAATAGGAAAAAAAAGAATACAACTCACCCACCCACTTAAAGTGGGCGGGCCCTACTCCAATACCATGCTTGCTGCCTACAGCAACAAGCTCGCGCGACCCACAAATCCGAGGGGTTCACCTATTCACAAACCTATTAGTATTAGGTATTGGTACCAAGTTGTTATAAATACATCTTTTTCTCCGAACCTCAAAACCCTAGACTTCCAAAACGAAAGTTGCAGCTGATCATACCCCCTCCGCCTGCGAGTTCGTTTCACTAGCGACGGAGTTTTGTGCACGACGAACGGGGCATCGGAAGTCAGCCCCACGTCACCCACGGAGCAGTTTTCCCACTCAAGGTACCCTACTTTCCTACGACGTAACTTTTTACTCGTAGCACCGATTTTCGATCCGTAAATTTTTCTGGAAAGTAGACTTGACCCTCTTCGAGATCCTCTAGGTGGATTTCGAAAACAACCTATCGAATTGCTCGAAAAATTGAGACGAAGTTGAACAAAAATCTGTTTCCTGTACTACTATAAAACTGTTTTAAACCGACAACTTGTCGGCCAATTTTCTTGCTGTACAGTAAAGTAATATAGGAACTAATCCAAAACAGAAAAAAAAAACAACATAACCAAGATCAAAACGCATCTTCTGGATCGTTGTTTCGATTAACGTGTAAGAAATAAACTGATGTTGAAGTTGGAGAAAAACCTGTGTTAATTTATATAAAATTTTAGAATTTTCTCCGATACGACGTACGCTCCGACAAACCGGGCGACGTGATCGCACGCTATACGCATCGAAAGGTGCGTATGGACATTGCGGACGTGTGGTAACTGACGGAACTCATTTTCGTTGCGTGTGCGTGGCGAAACCAACGCGTATCCGTCGAGATACCCCCGTATCGGCATTTTGCAAACTTGCCTATAACTTCGTGTACGGTCGTCGGATTGAGACGAAACTTGCGCCCACAGGTCCGAATCGAATTTTTGGTCCTGTGTGCCAAGTTTGGTTCGATTCTGAGAAGGTCGAATCGGAACCCATTTTTGGCGGGCCCGCGACCCGCTCAAACGGGCGAATTTGCACATGTCTCATCGGAATCCAAAACTGGACATACCGTTCCTCAAACTGAAACCGTAGACATATACTTTGATGACTTTAGAGACCGTAGACTTTGGCACGCGTTTCGGTGCAAAGCGGGTCCAACGGCGGACATCGTTTTGACCCGAAATTATGATTTTGCCCCTGATCCAGAATTTAACTTTCAGACAGTCATTTTCTAGGTATATCTTTTACACCGAGTGTATTTTTGATATTTGTTTCAGCGTTCGGAGTTGTTTGGAGATTGTGACGTTTCTTGGCTGATATTGTGATTACTTGGACTTGCCACTTTACACCATCAGGCAAGATACCTTGCCACCTTATTCTGTGATTATTATATTTCTTATTTTTAGTTGTTATTATCAGCATTTTGTTTCTTGATATTTAAACTGTGCGTCCAAGTCACACATGGGTGCAAACGACTCTATCGGTCGTTTAACTCGTCTTATTTATTTCTCTTACATTGACTTAGTCTAGTGACCACCCATTGATGTTGAGGTATTGGTATATCTCATACGGCCTTGACACTTGTTGTATCACGTAGTGTGAGTCATATGTAGGACAAGTTTCCGCGTAGTCGGCTGGCCACCGATACGTATGGAGCGTACGACGGATAGGAGTAACTGCCAATAGTATTGTATGTTAGAAGACTTGGCAGTTACTAGAGGTTCAAATCAGTCATGGAGATGATGATACTAGGCATTAGGTGTGGAGAACAATACCTGACGTTTGGGTTTCTTTCCACTTCCCTGATTACCTGTGCGCTCATCCGGAGACGCAGGCTCCAGGCGCCCTCTGACGTTTTCCAGAGCGTTATGGACGTAGCCCCTTGCACATGGTGCCCTCTGACGCTTCCAGAGCGTTATGGACATAGGCCCTTGGTGCCCTTTATGGGAACTATGCCGATCCCATTTACAGCCAGGGCTCATGCGTCGAAGGATTGTATCTCAACTGCATATTAACAATAGAATGGTCAGGAACCCGATTGCATGCATACCTTTTTCTCTTATTATATTATCACAGTTTATATGGCATGGTGTTTTCTTGTATCTTGCTATGTCCCCTGAGGACCTGGTTATCTTTCCAGGTTTAGACGATTTTCTACGGGAGTACGGAACGGCAATGGAGCTATCTTACATCGATGACGAGGCAGTCACTACTGATTTCTAGTCTATTCTATATTTGAGACATTAGTGGATATTATTTTACATCTCTTTCATTTCTATTTTGCGGAGATTGGACTCCGATCTTGTGAGACTATTTTTCATAGCTGTTTGGAGTGATTATGTTCACCCGGCTATCTTTTGATACTCTGCTTTATTCATTTGGACTTTATTATCTTCTATGTTGAGCTATGATGAGATTAGATATGTGTATTCTGGCCTGTGATTATTTTATTTACAGCTTATGTGCATATTTGGAGATTCCATATATTGGAGTATTCTTCGTATATGTGCAGCTGGCATGTTCACGTACTTGGTCCTACGTATTTTGGGACTGGGGCATTACACACGGTTATCTTATCATATATCGTCATGATTATTTATACTTACCTTCACAATAATGATCAGGAGTCCAGTCCTGTTCAGGCGAAGGGTTACAACATCGGTCCTTGTTTGGTTTAAGGGTTGTAACCTGGCTCCCGGAGTCGTTCTGTGTCCTCTCTTCGTCTATTATCTTATTGCACCCTACGTCATGCTCGTCATGTTTTACCTTGCTAACAGTATTTGAGACGAGTTTCTATTCAGCAACATAAGTAATATGTCACGCAAAGTTAGATTTATATCGCCAAAGAATTTCTACGACATATTTGGCTATGTCGCACACATGTCGTTGTAGCCTTGTCTGGGAAAATCATTGGCGACATAAAATCACCTATGTTGTAGAATGTAATCACTTTTGGCGACATAAAGTATTTCATATTCTAAAAAACCTTGGGCGACATGTGTCTTGTGTGTCGCAGAAAGGTGATACATTGGCAACATGACACATGTCGCCAAAAGCCTAATTTATTTATTGATGTCGCGAATGCAAATGTAGCCAAATATAAATACACTTCTGGCTACACAATTTGATGTCGCAAAAGCTAATATAGCCAAATATGAATACGCTTTCTGCTGCACATTTTGATTTTGCAAAAGCTATTTTTATTTTTTACATTAATTTTTATTTTATCTTATATTTTCCAACATAAATTTAAAAAATTTATTTTGGAAATAACTTTAGAACATTAAAAAAATTATTCAAATAACTTGAGAACAAAGAGCAACAAGTTACGTGAACAAAACATGAATCCAGTATAATATCTTTAAACATCTCTTTATAAAATAATCAATAAAGCAATATTTTAACAACTTCAAGTAGCCCATATACTAAAAATAATAATGTATTTCACATGAATATTTGATTGACTTTCCAAAAAAAATAGCCTACAATAGCTCTCATGATATGAATGTCTTCTCCCAAAATTGGTTTTTGTCAATGTATCTATCTGATCCTACAAAAAAAAAATTGTAAGTAGAACAAAATATATATATATATACTAAAAGAATGATAGGTTTAAGGAACTATATATGCAAAAAAAATCTACACAAGAAAATGAATTTTCAGTTTTCAGTTAGAAACTTGAACTGTAAATTAGCAGGAAATAAGAGAGAAAATAAACACCAACCTGCTTGATGCAATAGGTCACAGCAAGAACGGCCCAAGAGAGCATACCAAATCGGCAATTCGTTAAAACCTTAATATCTATGCTTTTCCCGATGCGAGGATACAATTCCATTCCCTACATATAAGTAAAAAGTGAATGAAAACTATACTTTCACCCATAAGCTGGAGGTTGAGTTTGTCATAGTAACTTGGAAATTTATCTATGGTCGATGTATCTTTCTCAACATGGATTCACTATTCCTATGATGAGTTCAATCATCAGTAAATTTCTTTGTCAGCGTGCTTCCAGAATCTATATTAGCATCCAATCTCTCTAGAAGACAAAGCAACTTACTAATGAAGGCAAATTCCCTTAATAAAATCTACATATGCTTGATAGGTAAAAGGTTGGTTTTTTCAATAAAATCCATTTATAAAATTTAATGACTAAAAAGATGTATGCTATAGGAAAGCACTAAATTGTAAGTAGGATAAATTAGGGAGAGCAAATATTTGAACATGTCTTCCTCTAATAAATAAACACACATGCACGTCGATTGTGATTTGTAAACTTAAAAGAGGGATAAATCGTGTCATTTGTACCTGAGCCTACTTAAGTAGCTCATGACGTGTGAAAATTTCATATGCACAAATGACAAATCACTAAAGTAGACAAATGCCAACTGGAACCAGGACAAATATAAAAGCCAAAGATAATTCAAAATATGCATAAGGACTCGCCCAGTAGAAATCAATAATCACATTACCTGATGATCGAGAGTCACTGGAAGATGGTGCCACATGACCCTATAGAAGAAAAAAGGTGGAACTTCATATGTTCAAGATATATCGTTGTTAAACTAAAAAAAAATATCATTGTTAAACTCAAACTTGAGTTTCAAAAATAAGTCAACTCACTTTTAAGTATAATAATATACAAAATACTAAGCTCCCCACAATAAGTGCTGCATAAATCTCGCCAAGATGATTGTATACAATTGCAGGATCAAATATTCCAAACCTGAAATGCAGAGAGTTCAAAATAGATATTTCAGTTGGCATAGCAAAATTGTACAAGTGACTAACAAATAGATCTTATAGTACTCATATATCTTAGGTTATTACTTATTAGAGACAGGTTAAAGCAACTCTCCAGAGATGCTACATATTGTGACATCGTTACTGTTTTCCCTCGTGGGATAATGACACAAGGGTTTTTCTTGATGTGAAGCTAGTTAAGCATAGTAGCTAGTACAAACAAGGATCCTTCACATTTAAACTCCCACATAAACTTCCATAACTTACATTACTAACCTAAGAATACAGATGTCAATGAAATGAAAACACAGATGCATAACTTCAATCATGATCAGTATAAGACGCACATAAAAGTTATAACTAAATAAAGTAAAATTATGATATCAATGACAATGTTGACCGAATTTAAAATGTAGTTCACGTTAGAAGTATGTTTTCAGTCCCACAGAAGTCATAAGCTTCCCTGAACTTACATTACTAAACTTGAAAGAAAATCAAGACATCAATAAAATGAAACATATATGCATAAGTACAATCATGAGCAGCAAATTAAAGCATCTATTTTTTCCAAAAATCAATGCCTTTATGATGAGCACACATAATAAAAATACAACTAAATAAAATGAAATTGATGAAAATACTGACTGAATTTGAAATGTAGTTTTATTTCTAACTTAATAAATAGTTGAATTCAAATAATTGAATTAATAAGAGTTCTTACCACCAAAGGATGGCATAGGTTATCAGTGTAACCGCCGCATATGCTTGTAAACCATTTGCCTCCAAAAGTAAATATTCCATTTTGTGTTATATTGCCAATGCAAGGCCATCCATATTTAGTTAACCAGGTATTGAAGAAGGGATGGCTACAGCTGATAAAGTCTAAGCATCTCCCAATGGAGTATACAATTATAATTAAATTTCGTAAATCAAATGAGATATAAGACTCGGGTAGCATCCATACCATGGCATGTTGATGTTGTACAGTAAAAGTTTGGTCTCGAGACGAGTAATAAACAGGAGAAGAAAAAGAATTTTCAGTTTTCAGTTTGAAACTTGAAGTTTAAATTAGCAGGAAATAAAAGAGAAAATAAAGAAAGAGAATGTAAATTTATAACAAAATAATATACCTAAATATTGTAAAATAACAAAATAATCTTTAAAAAATGGAAAAAAATTAATAGGTAAATATTAAAACTAGAAAAATCACACCACAGGATCAAAAACAAAAGTAAAAAAGAAGAAGAAAATATTACAATTCAACAAATATCTTAGTTTATATTGATTAACAATATTACAATTCAACAAATAGAACTTATCATAAAGACCAAGTTGACAAGATAAAATTAGCATTCACATAATATCATATTATTAAAATGTAAAGACGAGCATATGGAAGATACGGGAACTCATCCACATATTAGAAGAAAATTGACGAAGTGTTATATGACATGATCTATAAACATAAAAAATTGAGACAGTAAAATTGCCCCTCCTTCACATATTTGATACTTTTACTCTATTGTACCCATAGCACACAAGTGATGCACATACGCCACGCTCACAATTCCTATGCAAATACCTGCACATATTTCTACTACCTGAAGTACCTACACACTGGTTCTCCTAGGCTCCTGCACATCAAATACACAGGAACTCAAAAAATTGGTTTATCGACTTCTAGGTCAATTGGAATTTTACACTAACATAACTAAAACTGACATATCCATGGAGCATCTGTTACTGATACTCACATTACTAACAATCCACAACTCTAATACGTGTCTTCCCCCTAAGGTTTTCTACACCTGAACTTCGTTGTCAACCATCATATGACCCACATGTGACTGTTTATACCCAGGTTTAGGTGAAACTCACAGGTAATATACTGCTGCAATTCTTGGTTCTTTACAGAACCTAATCACCATGTACAAATGTAGGTTCCTAGGTTCTTTTTATTACTATATGTCCATGTTTACAAGAACAACATGAAACCTGCACTCTAATTTTTCCCCACCTATCTGCAATAGGCTCATGCCTTTACCTATACCTATTGCTATGAGAAATGCTACAGCAACAGGCACATACCTAGAACTAACTTCCTGCCTGTGCACCACATGGCCATATCTTGGAGACTGGTATATAGGTCATTTAAACTTGGTCATTTAGCTTTCTCATGAAGATTTCTACACGTTAGGGTCAATGAAAGGTTGCCACTCATAGCGGTTCTGCGAATTGATAGGAAAGGCTTGTGGATAATAATAATATGTCGAATATACTTCAAATCCATTCTTGTCATTTGCTGGGTCATTCTTTCTATCTTTAAGCATTTTAAAGGATCCCCTGGATCCTTCTGGCTCTCTTTTCATCCTTTTTTCTCATGTATGTTCTCCTTTGTTGCCCGTAAGTTGCTTCTAATACAATATCACACCTTCCTAGGAAAGTGCAGTTTTTTTCCTCTTTCTCTTTTATTTTACGTCCAGCTGCTTTCCTAAAGGAACGTGCAGCTTTGTTGATGGGCAAATCATTAAACAGAATATCACACTACTGCATGTTATTTGACATTATTAGTGGGTCATAGTGATGGATCAAATGCTGCTTCTGTTGTTACTAAAATATTTGAGGGGTCTATTTCAGTATATTCTATAATAATAGTGTCTGCAAATGGCATGGCACTCCTAAGGCCTTTGCACAATTACCTGGGTTGTGGTTGGCTTCAATATGAAGTACTGGTATGTGTACTTCAATATGAGTACTGGTACGTGTACATGATACGTTACTTTTCCTGCCACGCAGTTCGAGAGGTAGGCTTAAGTAATACATTTTAGCTCGCTTAAGAGGGCTGTCTGTGTCTATGTTTATGAAGAATTAGTACCGTATCTTACAACAACCTCTCCTGTATGTTTCATTTTGACGATTAATTGATTTATTGTACGTTACCATTTTATTGATATCTTTGTTGAATTCATCTTGTAAGGATCTGGCTCGTCCAAATCGTCATTGTTTAATATCCACATTAGGAATCTGTCTCATTTGGGATGGAGGATCCGGAACTTGGCTCCTGGTGGTGGTGGGGGGGTAGGGGGATGCCAGTAACTATAAGACTTTCTCCTGTGTGATGAACTTGGTATAGCCGTTTTTTCTTGTATTTCATCAACTTTCTAAAATTCCCAAGATACGATTGTCTTACGATCTAAGATGCACATTCATTCTAAAAGAGTCATTATATTCATAATTGTCATGAAAAATGTTGGAATGAACATCGTTGGCACTAATTGGACGCTGCATAATTGTGTCCGTCACTTGAATGATTCAAGTCCACTCTGATACAGGATTGTAGAGTATCATTTTGTGGGACTTTGATGGTTTTAGAATATTTTGTGGTTTGTAACTTCAACAAATAGAAAGGACTGGTCTAAGTGGTCATAACTAGGACCGAAACCGGTTAGAGGTTCAAATCCTCCTTGGGCATGCTATGCACGCTATGCCCATGTTTGCACGAACAACATGAAACCTGCAGTCTAATTTTTCCCCACCTATCTGAAATAGGCTCATGCCTTTACCTATACCTACTGCTGTGAGAAATGCTACAGCAATAGGCACATACCTAGAACTAACTTACATGTGACAACCCTTTGTTATATGACTAACCTTAGCCATAGGTGAGTACAAGATAGTAAAAAAAAATATCTGCCTTTTACTTTCAAATCAGCTTCTAGATAATGTTATTGATATGTTTGTGGCCTCATGTGTATGTTTATACTTGCAAGTTAATTGGCTGTATTTGAGTTTTAATTGTAATTCACATCTAATACATTATTTGAGTCATAATAACTCATCACACTCTCAAAGCCAGGGATGCATGTTGGAAAACTTAGGTAGGTGTCAGCAATGTCAAGCATATTCAAGTAATTAATATGATATTTAAATGGAACCAAATTTGTTTAAGGCAATTGTTCACTTGTTTGAGATCACTAACATGTTAGAGACCATTAATGTTTGGATAGTCATATTCAGCATATATTGAACATAATTTAAGGAACACAGACATAGAGTACAATATATTTCCAAATAAATCTATCGATAGATCATTGTATGAGTGCTTTGCAGCAGCCCAACCTACATAATATATAGATAGGATCACTTCCAAGTAATCTGAATTAAAAAGCACATGAAATGAAACTTAGACATGCAAAAGTTTTGATCAACAAGTAGAGTTTTGATTGAATGTAGCACAGTGGTTAATAGTATGAACGAATAGCAATTCAAACACCCAAATTCTTAAAATCATAAAGGCTGTCACCAGGTGGGAGGGGGGGCACTGTACATACTACGATAAGCTTTCCTTTGTTCTCGGGCTTTAAAGCAATTTCTTATTGGTTGTACATACCACAATAAGACAATACGATTGTTGCCCTTCAACTGTTTCTTTGTGTTTTATGACAGCATTCATAACTAAATAGAAAAAGCTATATCATATATAATAATAAAAAGATTGAATCCCATGTTGTCCCTTACTGCTCCACGTGTAAGTACTGTCCCATTAACAATTGCTAAAGACATGAGCAATTGCTATAATGAAGCTCAATTATAATTGAAACTACTGCAGATAATAACTAATAGTAAAGTTTTAGAAGTAAACTACTGTATAAATTTCCTAGGTGGAATGCTAAAGGGATTGTGCATAAAAGATGTACAAAACAATGTTTTGATGTTTTATAATGAACTCATCCAACAAACAAAGTCAAAACTGATTAAAAAAGACGGGTCCAGCTGCTACATCATCATATATATGCGCCAATACATGCACACAAAAAATAATAGAACCAAACGGACCAGTGAACTAAATAGAATATTGTTAATTTATAAGCTATATCATATAAAATAAAGAAATATTGAATCCCATTATTGTCCCTTACTTCCTAGATTTAGCTATATGTTTCCACTTGAAACACCATTCTATCGTAAGTAAATCACACATAGAAACCAAAGTTGGATATGATAAATCACACATAGCTATATGTTTCCTAGATGTAGCCATGTCCTTATTCTATCATACTGTATTTGTCTAGAATATAAGTCCAGATGATGTAGAAGATGGATATGATATTTTTCTGAATAAGAAGGTACAACAACAACAACAACAAAGCCTTTTATTCCATAGTTTTTGTGTCGATTGTTTGAGTCATTTTATTTCATTCAGCTTTGTTAAATGCATATCCTCTTTAACAATAAGAAAAAAAATATCATTCTTTAAAACCTTTCAGTAAGAAGAAGAATAACAAATTTTTCTTGTAGTCATTACATTCAACTAAATATCAAGCAAGCCATTTAATAATAGCTAGCAAGGAATATACCAAACTTACATATGCATTTGTAATAGAAACCAAGTAAAAGCAATCTTATAATTCCGAATGCAATTGCGGAGCATGTATATTTAACGGGAAATTGTTTCGTATATAACATTATTTGCATCTACAAGTGCAAGGCCATCCTAGAATGTCAAATTGATCTTGCACAATTTTTTGAGCACATGAATTGACAGAGAACTTTCGTCGAACACCAGGTGCTCAATGATTCATTTTTTTATTTATCAATTTTTGTTACCAGGAGGTCTCGAGAGAGGGGGGACTTCTTGACGACGAGGCAGGACCAGGCGAGGAGCACTCCGACGGAGAGGTGCTAAAACCTAGAAATAACCCCAAAATCACTAAAAAATTCAAAAATAGAAGAGATAACAGAAAACTGAGATAAATTGAACCTATGGCCTTCATTAGTTGTAGCCCCCTGGAACTGGGCTTGGAGAGCATGTCACAGAAAGCCTGGAGGATTTGGCAATGGCCGAAGAGTGCTCCTGGTTGAATCCCAGCTGCGGCTACTTTGAGACTTTGGAGTCGAACGCCCGACGCCGAATCCCGTCGGCGAGGAAGTGGCTCTCGGCGCCCAGTGTAGAGTAGAACTTGATGGGGAGGGGGACGGTCCGGTCAGAGAAGGTGGTGGAGGAGGTGTTGGGTTCCATTGCGGATAGTGGAGGAGTTGGGCTCGGGAAGGAGGAGGAGCTTCGCCGTGAGGTGTAGGAGGTGGCTCGAGGAGAAGGGGTGGAGGAGGGAAAATTTGGGCGGCTCTCTACATAGGAGAGAAGTTTAAATTGGAAAAATTTTGGGGTCGGGTTTTAGCTTCCAGGGACTCTTTTTTTGAAAAAAAAAATATATAGAATGTCATTTAAAATGCTCGAAAAAATGCGTTACAAAAGTTTATATTATAAATAGGTTTAAAAAAATTGTTATAATAAGTCCTCTACATCTTCTAACTAGGGATGACCATTCGGTTAATTCGGCTCAAATCGAACGAATAATTGAAAATCGAATTTGAAACGAAAATCGAATAAGCAAAACCGAAACCGAACCGAAATTGTCCATAACCGAATAAAATTGAACTGAATTAAATCAATTCGATTTTTGGTTTATTCGATCTTTCAGTTTATATATATATATATATATATATATATATATATATATATGCAAATGAAAATGAAAAAAATATATATATATATATATATATATATATATATATATATATATATATATATATTTTCATTTTCATTTGCATATATATATATATATATATATATATATATATATATATATATATATATATATATATATATATATATATATATATATATTAAAAGAAACCTAAATATATACATACATACATATATATAGTAACTAAATTTTCTTATTCAGTTTTCGGTTTTTGACCAAGACCGAAACCCAAAACCAAAATCGAATAAGAAATTTTAGTATTTTCGAAACCGAAACTGAACTGATTTTTTTTAAACCAAACTAAATTTCTTATTTGGTTCGGTTCAGTTCGGTTCGATTTTCAGTCCAAAACTGAATAATTCTCACCCCTACTTCTAACCATAATGTTTATACGCTATCGTAAAGTTTTATAAAACTTTATTAAAAGGCGTTATAATTATAATTTTAAAACAGTCATATCAGTCCATTTTTTCTTAAAGTGATGTCTTAAAGTGTATAGTGTCTTTCTTTGACATCGAAAATGTACTATTTTCTTGTAGTAAATAGTGTCTTTCTGCGACATGTACCATTCATGTCGTTGAACATATAGTGTCTTCCTACGACATGTACCACATATCGCAGAACATATAGTATCTTTCTGCAATATGTACCATTCATGTCACCGAACATATAGTGTCTTTCTGTGACATGTACCATATGTCGCAGAGCATATATTATCTTTTTGCGACATATGGATATCGCGATATGTATAGGATTTTTGGCGGGACTAATATTTCGATTCCCTCCATTGAAATTTATGTGGATTTTGCGACATACTAGAACTCATGTCGTCAATACATGTAAAAAAATAGCTTTTAGAGACATAAAAGACCCTATGTCACTAAAACATGTTGCTAAAAATATAATTTCTTGTAGTTGTCCCTGTTATTATCAGTTTATTTTATAATTATCTTTAATATTCATTTATGTTATGCTGGTTTTAGTTCCTAAGTTAAGCCTCCTTGTGGAACTTGCCCTTTCTGGGGTCTGACCCAGCTGGTTTTGTATGGCCAGATATCGGAGCAGCTCTAGAGGATCTACCTACCTTCCAGCCAGATGGTGACCACCAGGCGTAACCCTGGCAACGATTGGGTTCAATTTTGTTCTCCCACTTTATTGTAAAATTATTCTTTTGAGGCGTTTATCCGACGAGCACTTATTAGCTCGTATTGCACCTTTATTTACTGTCTGCCTACGGGCTGTAACATGATTGACAAATCCTAGGGTTGATCATGTATGACTGAAACTCCTACTAGTCTTGACATTTTGTACGACTAGCTTCATGATCATCCAAATATGTAATGTATGGGACGCCTTACTATTGTATATTTGGTTCTCTGACATCTTGTAACTGTTATTGCTTGAGATTGAGACAATAGGCTTGTTCATGACCTAAGAGACTGATGGCTTGTATTTAAACCCTCATGTATCTAGACAGCCGTAACCGTATAGCGAGGTAGGTTGTACTTCATTATACGTAGCTGGCTATGTACGCCCCCGCTCTTCAGTATTCTGGTTCTGGGGCGTTACACTCACAAACCACTCAATAAAATCCCATAAAACTTTGTGAGCACCCTGAAGTCGATGCCCCTATGTATCCATAAATTTTGGTGTCAAATCGTATCGTATCCTAGGAGTTCTAGGGGTCGAGCAGCAAGATAGTACACGAGGTCGCGTGCACGTGTCCCCGAGTCCTAAAACAGTGTCCAAACCACATCAAAATCGACTCGGAGTTTATGAAATGGAATCTACATGTAATTAGCTATAAAATTATGCAATTTCTTTTGAAAAACATTAATATTCATTTCTATGTGGCATTTCACCAAACACTTTACATAGCACTCTGATACTCCTCCGATACGCACCCTAAATAGATATAATTTTCTACCAAACTTGGCCTACAGCTAGGGAAACCCTAAATGAATGCATCTATGAAGAGAAATTAGAATATTAATAGGTTTAGAGGCCATTACCTATTGAGAGTTGGAATCTCAATAAAATTACCTTGAGAGCCAAATTCCTCCACTTCCAATGGTCAACTTGCTTCAAATCCTTGCTAGCTAGTCACTAATGACCTCTTCTACAGTAGGAGAGTGTGTTACAATTGATTTGACTCAATTTGGAGTTGATTTGGAGAAGGGGGTGAATTTGGGGAAGAACAAAAATTAGGGTTTCAAGATATAATAAAAAGAGGCAAGTGCGTGTGTCAACATGCATTTATATAGGGGAGGGGATCCTTTGATGGCAGCTAAGGGTTGTCCTTAGGGTTAGGGTTTAGTTCTAAGTGATTTAAAGGCCTCTACATGCATAATTCAAGGCCTTCTAGGTAAAGGTCCATGGAAATTAGGGTTTTCAAGCTAAATATCTAACCTTAACATAATATCTAGATATTCCTAACCTTGTCATGTGATGGAAGCTTCTAATCTAATATCTAGGCTCATGACTAATATCTATGTTAGGGCAATTCTAGGTTAAAGTCTAATATAACACTTAGCACATATTAATTAACTATAATTCAAATTAACACATGTCACAAAATGATCAAAATATCCTTAGCCTAAAAAGTGGTAGTTAGGTTATCTAATCACGTATGATAGGTCTCTATAGTCATGGTTAGTCTCTAGGCTAAGTAGTTCTAGAATTACACTAGTAAAACACCAAAATCACAATTCACCAATTTAAATTGTATTAAATTAATTAAAATTCACCAAAAATCATTAACATGATTTAAATCCTGTTATTTAATGATTAATTTTACAAAAGTTTAAAATTACCCTTGTTTTTGAAAAGTGTTGGTTACAAAACCAAACCCTTCCTGAAATGGCTCGTCCTAATCTCTGGGTCTCGCACCATGTACTCAGCGTATCGGCTCAGCTTGCCGAGCTCCGCCATATATTCCTCGACCGACATGCCTCCCTGCTGGAGGTTCTCGAACTGTCTGGCCAAGTCTAGACTGTTAGTAGGAGAAAATTACTTCTTCTTGAAGAGTTCCTTGAATTCGTCCCAGGTATGACCCTCTCCAGTAAGAGCCGGCTCATTTATGAACAAGTTGTGAGCGATATCAAGTAGCTGCAGCCCTACTGCCTCCACCTTCAAGTCATCAGCAAGGCGGGACACCCTCAAAAGTCGCTCGATATCCTTGAGCCAGTCATCAGCGTAGATGACGCCCTCCGTTCCACTGAAGTCTCGGGTGTCACGACCCACACCCGCTTTTCGGGATACGAATGCGTGTCCAAGCCATCCTACGTCGCAGTGTCGGTGGTAGAACGCTGTATAGCCACAATGCTCAAAATCACAAATAATGCTCATTCACAAAATTAATTTAATTTACAATATTTACAAGTTTTATATTAGCAGAAAAATAAAAACTCTTACAAATATTGAAATGATTACCACTCATCTATCTAGCTAATTTCTAGGTTTTCGTCTGCAAGTACACCCGTATATCCTAACGCTAAGTAAAGCCACAGCAAACCTGAAAAATATTGGTTTCCAGTCAGGAATGGAACGAGTACAATTCACTGAATGCAGTTCAATAAATAAAAATGACTATACAACAAAGGTTAGACATTAATTATATGTTTTGGAAATAAACAGTAAAAGATGCGAGGAAAGACGAAAAATTAGTAGCAAATAAATAAACTGAAATACCTTTCCAACTGTTAGAAGTACCTTTGATATGTGATCAGTCTGGGACACTACACCGCGAGGTCTACGAGGTCTACTTGCATGGAAAATAAACAATATCTACGAGGTCTACTTGCAGAAAAAATAATGTCTACGAGGTCTACTTGCAGAAAATAAACAATGTCTACGAGGTCTACTTGCAAGAAATAAACAATGTCTACGAGGTCTACTTGCATGAAAATAAACAATGTCAACGGTCGGATCACACATCCTTGGTACTTCTTATTTCTGACTCAACAATTTATAATAGAATGCAAAATCACATAACCAATGGCTAATTAATGAAATATAGTAAAATTAATATTGAAAACAGACAATAAACTATACTAGCCTGAGGTCCTATGCTGGTGAAACCGATAATACTGTACCACTCAGTGAACCACGACAGTCAACACATGCAAAAGTCTCTGAATGCTGAAATAAATATTACCAACGTTTTAAGAATAGTCAAATTAGCTAGAATTTCCTGTCCTTAAGTCCAATTCTGGACTCAGGGGCAAAACGATAATTTTGGGTCAAAACGGTATCTACCGTTGGATCCGCTTTGCACCAAAAAATATGCCAGAGTCAATTATCTCTAAAGTCATCAAATTATATGTATACGGATTCGTTTTGATGATTCAAATCCAACCGTATGTCCAAAGTTGGATTCTGGCGGACCGTGCACAAAATTGCCCGTTGAGTCGGATCATAGGGCCCGCGAAACGGCGATTCGGTCAACTATCTCAGAATCAGACCAACCTTGGCATACAGGACAAAAAAAATGATACGGTCCTGTTAGCGCAAGTTTTGTCTCGATCTGGCGAACGTGCACAAATTAATTGAAAATTTTACAAAGAGACCGATACGGTAAATTTCGACGAATACGCATCAAATTCGTCGCACACTTAACCAATTTGAATTCCGTCAGAGCCCACACATCCACGAAGCCGTTACGCACCTTTTGATGCTTTCGGTTCGCGACTATGTCGCCCTGATTGGCGGGACGCGCGCACGTCGTATCGAAGGGTTTTTCAATATTTTTAATATTTTGAAAACACTTTTTTCGTCCAATTGGGAATCCAATTTCTCGACGTACAATCATCAAAATTGACTTCCGTAAAAAGGGTTATATAGCCGTATATACTGTCTAGGACTGTCATTAAATAATTTTCCAAAATCCCTAATGTTTAGTTCAGAAAATGTCTGCCAAGTTGGGTCGAAAGACTGCTATATACTCTACTTTGGAACAGATTTTCCTCGATGTTCGCATTGATTTCTCGTCGAATACGAATAAGTTTAATAAGAACTAATTAACGAGGATCCTAGATGGTCATATGGGCATTCTACAGGATTTTACGAAATCGAATTCCGTTGTATATACGGAAAGAAATATGATGGTGAAAGTTGTACCTTGCTTGCGCGTATGCTGCTACTTTGTGGATGATGCGCGCGCGTGGCCGGTCTCCGGCTAGCGGCTGCTGCCCTCGGCGGCACGCAGGGCCAGGATGGGGTCGCCCATGGTGGTTGGGTGCTAGACTAGGATCGGGATTAGGGTTTTTCCATAGATCCCTATCGATCCTTCACTCGTTCTACTCATATATATATACACTTACGATTTTTGTTGGTTTCACAGGGATCGGGCTTGCTGGGTTGTAGCAGGGAGCTGGGTCAGCTCGGGCTGGGCTCGGCCCACTGGAAGGATTTGGGTTTTGTTTGTTTTCTTTTTTTATTCTTTTTCTACATTTTTATTCTTTATATATATATATATATATATATATATATATATATATTTATATATATATATATATATATATATATATATATATATATATATATATATATATATGTTTATTATATAATATTCTTTATAAAAATCTAAATAAACTTCAATATTACCTATTCCTAGCGTAAGGCCTATTTATATAAATATGAATATATACATATTACAATATTTATTTGACAAATAAAATACAACCAATAATAATAATATATAATAATAACCTCAATATTGATAATAAAATAATAGTAATAATAATAATGATAATAATAACAAAATTCAATAAATCAATAACGGTGTATATTCCATTATGTACAGTCTAATAATTCTAAAATTTTACAAGGACCTACTTTACACAAATGTCATTGAATATCAACTAATAATGATATTTATAATATTTAATTAACGAACATCTAGAAAATATTCATTAAATTATTAAAACAGAATACAACACCCTCATACCAAATTACATCAACACGGATGTCATTGGACGTACCACATGACTACATGGGCTTGGGCTTGTTTTGGGTCGAATATGGACTAGTTTGGTACAACCGAGTTCCCTAAAACTCAATAATATAAATAATAAATAAATAAATCTTCGGTAAGGGTTAAGTCGCAACTTGGTCTGGTTTTCCCAGTTAGGAGACACTCATGGCTTGACCTTCCCTATCAGGGCTAATATGCTAGTCAAAGCACGCTACTGCTCTATCCGTACCATGATTTCTAGTCCCCTTGTACTCCAAAACTCAAACATGGCTAAAACCATCTATCATAATAATTACTAAGTAATTATTTATAAAAATGCTAAAAATCACCATTTAATTCAAATAAATAAATAAAAATATATTATCAAAATTCTGGGAAGAGGGGTTACAAATCTATCCACCTTAAAAATAATTTCGTCCTTGAAATTCTAATTCACAACTATTCCTTAAATTCAAAAAGGAAATCTACTATTACCTTAATATCCTTAAATTTTAATTTCTCAAAAATAGTTTATATCCTCCTCCTAGCCATTTTGTAACTACGAAACTCCGAGGACTTCTACCCATCTTTGGTCATACTACTCCCTCAAAGGTATGTCCCTACAACTTTATAATCATCCAACTACTTGCTAAAATTGCTACCAATAGATATCTATTGCTTATGGCCACTATAATCCTCTCCTATCTATCAAACAACCCAAAATCTAACAAGCAACAATTTACACAAGTAGCAAAAATATATTGATAAATTCTAATAAGCATGACCATTCTTCGCTCCGAAATCGGAATGACAGGAAGTTAAGGAAGAACAATCGAGAGTAAATATGAAGTTTCATGGGCAGTAGAGAGTATCCAATGATACAAATAGAAATAAAGTTTATGAACCATTGACTTATTTGCTAGATTGGGCTACTCTAGTCCAGTCACTTGGTAAACCGAAGAACCCTTCGTTTCTCAGAGGGGCTTGCAATGCATACAATACAGAAGTTCCGTTCTCGAAGTTAAATCTGAACAAGATTCTATAATAGAACGGAATTTTGAGAAATCAAAATTGTGACCTTTTTTGTGGTTATTTAAACACACGAGCAAGGGATATAAATGCAATGCAAGATCGTATCGCAACTTCCAGGTAGATGGAATAAGGGTTATGAATGACTTTACATTCTAAGGGGTAGGAACTACATAATAGGTATAGGGGCCTATTTCAAAAAGTTTGGTTTTATTGTCCAAATATGGTGGTATGCATGGATGGGTTTTACTGTATCTTAATGGGTTCCCTGATTGGACATCAATCGTTGGTTGGATGAACCTTGGATTTCAATCTATATCGACTGGACAAGATTCCAATGATAAAACTATTTCTACTATGTTAGGGTAACCTAGAATAGGTTTTCACCCAAGTGGTTGAGCTATATGGCAGTCGGATTGGTTAAATGGGTTCTATAAGCCTTGAAAATGTGCCTTCCGTGACTTTTGTATTTAAGTAGCACAAAAAGTCACAATTAAGTGGCACACTAGTGACATGTGCGTAGTGAGCTTCGAGTAGATCACAACCATATATTGGGTCGAAAGGTTCAAGTCGAGGTTGAGTCCCTAATTGTAATCGGGAAGTATACTGGTATTATGGTAAGGGTTATTGCTAGTCCATTTGACCTGAAAGTCGTACCACAGAAATAAAGTACAAAGGGACGGGTTTGAGTGGGACATGATATACCTAGACGAAGGTGGACTCGTCTAGATCCTGCATATAAAATTTGTTGTAAGGTAACAGCTGGTCTCGTGAGTAGATCACAACCATATATTAGGTCGAAAGGTTCAAGTCAAGGTTGAGTCCCTAATTATAATCGGAAAGTATACTGGTATTATGGTAAGGGTTATAGCTAGTCCATTTGACCTCAAAGTTGTACCACAAAAATAGAGTACAAAGGGACGGGTTTGAGTAGGACATGATATACCTAGACGATGGTGGACTCTTCTAAATCCTGCATATAAAATTTGTTGCAAGGTAACAGCTGATCTCGTGCTCCGATTATTAATGACTCGGTCGGGGACACAAAATGATCTAAATGAAAAGTGGGAGTCCATGGGACACTAATCATCATCCTAATGAAAATTATTCTAATCAATCGATAATCCTCGTATATCCCAAAATTTTAGAAGGCTTACAGTCTACTCACCTTAGAAGCTAGGACATGGTTTTAGGAATAATGAGGTTAGAAGAATTTCAAAGTACGGGTATTGTACCTCGACTCTTGTTAATAAAGAATAAGGAACGGCATAACAGGATACGGTAGATATAAGTCAAGTCAAGGATCGTTCCTCAATAAATAGAAAACGAGTGTGTACAATGACACATGGTTGGTAAAATAGAATGATCTACTCGTCCACAGTATACAAGAGTTATAGACGGGTAACCAACTCTAAGGCACATCTTATGAAAAGATTTCTAACAACTGAGTCGTGAATCTCTATTGGTGTCAAGCCTGCCAGACTATTGTCACAAGAGTTGTAGTGATCATGTATTATTGTTGACAACTGGTAAATCATAATATGACAGGGTATTTAAGCTATGGTATTGGCTAAGCTGGTGACCGTGGTGTTCCAATAACAGTTATGTCTTAATAATAAAATTTACATAACTAGGGTAATATTTGTTGAAAACCAATCTCGGAGTGAGTGTCTGCCATAGTCATGGTAAATGATTGTCCTTACCCTTGTATATTCATCTCATGTCTAAACTATAGGCTTTGGTCGAGGAAAGGTTGGGTTAAGGCTTAAGGGTTACTAGTTAAAGCAAGCTTCAAGCAATTAATTTGAGACTCACAACAATTGGTTTCTTGAGAAGAGATAGGTTCCTAGGTCGGCATTTTGACTAAGGGTAAACCCTATTTATTCTCAAATTCAGATGGCTAGAAGGTCCCAATAGTAGTTTGAGGGTCAAGAGAAGAATGAGTAACTCAGGGCAAGGTTCTAGTCACATTGCTGGTCGACGGTAGCTACACTTGTGTATACAACTATCATAGCCATGGAATACTTTGTATCTCTCTACCAATTATGAGCTTTCGTCTTTCTAAATCAGTGAAAGACAAAAATAATAAAGAGTTCAAAGGAGATATCACCGAATACAATTACGTGATTCAATGGCGAACGTATAATTCAAAAGAAATTGTCAATGCAGTCGCGTATGGGATCATAGATACCTCGATATCTCAATCCACGTGGTTAATCAAAGAGAGAGCGAACCGAGTGCACTAAGGTTGATCAGACCGTAGTACATCGATTCTGATTAGACAATATGTTAGTAGGCGTCCCCAATCAACATATGTCTTGAATCAAGCTCGATAAAGAGTAAGCTTGCAAAACTAGGCTGTAATAGCAGCATTGGTCAAGTTAGTCAAAATACAAGTATGCGAGATTTTTGAAAGAAGGCACAAGTAGTTCGAGTTTTGTGAGAATCATGACCTTATCCGGTGCTCTAGCTTATACAGTCATCCTGCTATCTTCTTATCCATAAGGCCTTGGTCGACTAATGGGTTATGGACCTCTAAATTCTATATTCTAGGTGAACCTATTAGTGTCAGTCAATTACCTTGTGAGTAGATCACATGGACCACAGAATGCTAGGTTGGAAGACATGCTACCCGACCTACAGAACTTTCACTAGTATTGGCATCGGATCTTATAGGACACACAGGGCATTTTTCTATCCTCTATAGTATCCTAAACTTGTAATCATATATGAAGTCATTTCACCGAGGATCATGCTTCGCTCGTATTCTCCAGCTGTAGTAAACCCTTGGTTTCGTAACACAAATTTGATACAAAATGAATATTTCTTAACTCTATCCAATATTGACTCAAGGGTAACTACGATCAAAAGAGGACCACCAGCCATAGTTTTAGCAATATTCTATAATCTATATTTTCTTAAACAATTTCAACTCTAGGGGTCGTGACTCGTCAGTGTGCTGCTGGCTGCAGTGAGTCCATAGTCTCCATAATTCAAATAAATGGCGACAGTGTGCTGCTGTCCTACCATTATGAGTTAACTAACATTCTTTTAACTATATCTGTAAAAAAATCATGAGCTTCTAGAGATTCAACAAGTTGACTATGATATAAAGCGTAAGTATTTGTCCTGTCAGTCACAATCCTTAAAATAAAAGATTGAACATGAAAGAAATAACTGAAGACAAAAGAAATACGTACATTCTAGTATATATTTCAGGTGTATTCAAACCATTGAGGAAAAACCTTGAAACGAAACTAGCTCGAGGTTCGTATATGGATAACATAATTAGAAATTATATAAAATTAATAATTCTTAGGGCAAAATAGGAACTAAATAGGCAATTCGGACTAAGATATGAGGATGATATTTAAAAAGAAAAAGAGAAGGAATTGCTCAATTTATCAAGGTTAGATCATTAATTCTAGGAAGCCCAGTCTCGCCAAGTGAATAATCTATCCACATTGGATCATATCGTCATATCAAGAGGTAATAGTGTACCTATAGGGGTCTGACAAACTATCCAAATTAATAACTCCTCATCTAAATTGCATGGCCTAGACTACCCATCGGTAAATTTGTATAAGGGACTCCTAGTCCTAGTCACTCTCTTAAATTAAATTAATCCCTAACTCGTGAATGAGTATTTCCTAGTCGAGGCTCGCAATAGTACGACTAACTTAAGTACTATCACGAGTTCGTATGATTTGCGAAAACAGACTTGCATGGGCCACCACAAAAACTTGTCACGACCCGTACCCATTTTTCGGGATACGACTGTGTGTCCAAGCTAGCCTACGTCGCAGTGTCTGCGGTAGAACGCTGTATAGCCATAATGCTCAAAATCATAAATAATGCTTATTTACAAAATTAATTTAATTTATAATATTCACAAGTTTTACATTTTCAGAAAAATATAAACTCTTACAAATATTGAAATGATTACAACTCATCTATCTAGCTAATCTCAAGGTTTTCATCTACAAGTACACCTGTATCTCCCAATGCTAAGTGAAGCCACAGCTAACCTGAAAAATATTAGTTTCCAGTCAGGAATAGAACGAGTACAATTCACTGAATGCAGTTCAATAAATGAAAATGACTATACAACAGAGGTTAGACATTAATTACATATTTTGGAAATAAACAAAAAAAGATGCGAGGAAAGACAGAAAATTAATAACAAATAAATAAACTGAAATATCTTCCCAATTCTTAGAAGTACCTTTGACATGTGATCAGTCTGGGACACTACACCGCGAGGTCTACGAGGTCTACTTGCATGAAAAATAAATAATGTCTACGAGGTTTACTTGCAGAAAATAAACAATATCTACGAGGTCTACTTGCAGAAAATAAACAATGTCTACGAGGTCTACTTGCAGGAAATAAATAATATCGACGAGGTCTACTTGCATGAAAATACACAATGTCTACGGTCGGATCACACATCCTTGGTACTTCTTATTCCCGACTCAACAATTTATAATACAATATAAAATCACATAACCAATGGCCAATCAATGAAATATAGTGAAAATTAATATTGAAAACAGATAATAAACTGTACTCGCCTGAGGTCCTGTGCTGGTGAAACCGATAATACTGTACCACTCTGTGAACTACGACAGTCAACACATACAAAAGTCTTCGGATGCTAAAATAAACATTACCAAAGTTTTAAGAATAGTCAAATTAGCCAGAATTGCCTGTCCTTAAGTCCAATTCTGGACACAGAGGCAAAATGGTAATTTCGGGTCAAAACGGTATCCGCCGTTAGACCCGCTTTGCACCGAAAAGTGTGCCAGAGTCAATGGTCTCTAAAGTCATCAAACTACATGTCTACGGATTCGTTTTGATAATATAAACCCAACTATATGTCCAAAGTTGGATTCTGACGGGCCGTGCACAAAATCGCCCGTTGAGTTAGATCGTGGGGCCCGCAAAACGGTGATCCGATCAACTGTCTCAGAATCAGACCAATCTTGGCATACAGGACCAAAAAAATGAAACGATCCTGTTGGCATAAGTTTCATCTCGATTTGACGAACGTGCATAAAGTAATTAGAAAATTTACAAAGAGGTCGATACGGTAAATTTCGACGAGTACGCATCAAATTCGTCGCGCACACGCATCCAATTTGAATTACGTCAAAGCCCACACGTCCACGAAGCCGTTTTGCACCTTTTGATGCTTTTGGTTCATGACCATGTTGCCCGTATTGGCGGGACGTACGTCGTATCGAAGGGTTTTTCAATATTTTTAATATTTTGAAAATAGGTTTTTCGCCCAATTGGGAATCCGATTTCTCGACTTACAGTCGTCGAAATCGACTTCCGTAAAAAGGGTTATGTAGCCGTATGTACATTCTAGGACTGTCATTAAATAGTTTTCAAAATTTCCCAATGTTCAGTTCAGAAAATGTCTGCCAAGTTGGGTCGAGAGACTGCTATATACTCTGCTTTGGAACAGATTTTCCTCGATGTTCGTGTTGATTTCTCGTCGAATACGAATAATTTCAATAAGAACTAATTGACGGGGATCCTAGATGGTCATATGGGCATTCTATAGGATTTTAGGAAATCGAATTCCGTTGATTATACGGAAAGAAATATGATGGTGAAAGCGGTACCTTGCTTGCGCGTATGCTGCTACTTTGCTGCTGATGTGCGCACGTTGCCGGCCTCCAGCCAGCGACGACTGCCATCGACGGCACGCAGGGCCAGGATGGGGTCGCCCATGGTGGCTGGGTGCTGGACCAGGATCGGGGTTAGGGTTTTTCGAGAGATCCCTATCGATCCTTCACTCCTTCTACTCATATATATATATATATATATATATATATAAATATATATATATATATATATATATATTATTTTTTTAAGGCGAAAAGAGAATGCTGCCCATAAAATGGCTACAAGTCGGGCATCGAAGGGTAAGATGCCGGTAGTCAGGGATTACCTGGAGGGCCTCCCAAACCTACAAACAATGTCGCCCAAAGAAGGCCTATATTTGGAGATCGAGTTTCGACCAGAATGATCTTGGACTGTTGGAGCACCCGATGCTCCTTTTGTGGCATTGGCGGATGACTTCTCTGATTAGCTGGTCGGGTGTGTATTGGTGCCCTTCGTATCTAGCCTTGTTGCGGTTCTTCCAAATAGTCCACATGGCAGCCGCTGCGACGATCTCGTGGCCATGGGAAGCTAAACCCCAGGATACCGCGAGATCGTGGAAGCGCCCCCCACTAGGCTGTATGCTGAGGAGCTGGTTAAGTTTCCTCCAGATACTGCTGGGTAGGTTACCCTGGCAAAAGATATGGTCTATGGACTCAGTCTGACGCTCGGAGCAGCACGTGCAGGCTGAAGCTAAGCTGATTCCGATGGAGTTGAGGATATCGTCGGTGGGCAGTTTCTGTCTGATGACTCTCCACATGAGGAACGACCACTTCTTCGGGATGCAGGATTGCCAATATAGTGTACAAGAATGGTACAGACTGCCAGAACCCTGAACGGCCGCTCTCGCGGATCGTACAAAGAAGACCCCCGAAGCTTCGAAGGCCCACCTCAGCACGTCGTCCTCGCTGCCGATACTCAAACCGTGCTGACGGATGATATCAGCCGAGTCTTTACCGAACCAATCCCTAATTTTATCCCAGTCCCAGTCGTCTGTGGAAGGGTTCTACAGGTCTTTAATCCTAGAATCTCTCGGGGTCTCCACGAGACATGGGATCATACTGTCCCCCACCCATCGCTCCAAGAATGGATCAGAATCGTCTGCCCCCAATTGGAGTCTTATCGTGGGCTCCGCCAGGTCGCGCCTGATAAGGATACGACGCCAAGCCGCTGAGGATCTGCTGTTGGAAGTGGCCATAGCAGGGTGGAAATGCTTGAAGTATCTGGCCTTCAAAAACCTGGTCCATAGGTTATTGTTGGTGCGAAGTTTCCACCATAATTTCATCGAGAAAGCTTTGATGATGTGAGAGAGTTTGGGAAATCCCAACCCCCCTCGGTTGTAGGATGAGCCATAGAATCCTAGCTAGCCCAGTGATGCTTGTCTTATTCGTTGCTGTGCCCCCAAAAGAAATCACAGAAGATCTGTTCGATGGAGGAGAGGACCTTAATTGGCAGGAAGCAAGCGACCAGGGTGTGTATAGGGATGGATGTGAGCACGTGATTGATAAGGATAATCTTGCCTCCGGGGGAAAGAGTAGCGTTATGCCACCCTGCAAGTTTCTTCCTGATTTTTGTGGCCAAGTATTCAAAGATACCGGAGTTGGACTTCCCATACACAAGCGGGCAGCCGAGATAGTTGAACGGAGGGTGGTTAATAGAAAAGGATGTTAAGTGGGAGAGGTTTCTGGCGTGATCTCTCTTGATGTTATGGTGTGCGTAGATGACGCACTTGGAGGGATTGATCTTCTGGCCAGAGCATCTAGAGTACCTCTGAAGTGTGTTGTGGACCACCTCTACCGCTCCTTCGTCCCCGGATAAAAAGATGAGTAGGTCGTCTGCGAAGGCCAGGTGGGTGATGATAGGGCATCCACTAGAAGTGTGATAGTAGTGGAAGTGCGGGGTGTTGACCATGTTGTTAAGGTTCATGCTCAAGGCGTCAGCTGCAATGATGAAGATGGTGGATGATAGAGGGTCGCCCTGTCTAACCCCTCGCTCTGATTTGAAAAACCCTTTTGCTTGGCCGTTGATGACTGTAGAGAACCAAGAGTTGCTGATAGATCTCCATACGATGTTGGTCCAATTTTCTGAGAATTCGAATGCCCAGAATACCCAGATCATGAATTGCCAATCCAGTCTGTCGTAGGCTTTTTCCATGTCAATCTTGATAGCGATATTGCCTCCTCTCACCAGAAATTTCATGCATGTGATGAGCTCTTGGGCCAACATAATATTATCTTGGATGTCTCTCCCCCGGATAAATCCGCTTTGCTCCTCGGAAATGATCTTAGGAAGTAAACCTGCCATCCTGGTCGCGATGATCTTGGAGATGATCTTGTTGGTGAATGTACAGAGGATGATGGGGCGAAAATCATGAAATGTTTATGGATTGTCTTTTTTTGGGATAAGGATCAGCTTGCCGCCAGAGATGGATCTGGGGTAGGTGGCTCCCTCGAAGAATGCGATAGCCGCTTCGGTGATGTCCTGACTGATGATGTTCCAACATGTACGAAAGAAAACTCCCAAAAACCCGTCCGGGCCCGGAGCACTATGCTCGTTCAGCGCCCACACGGCCTCTTTGACTTCCTGAAAGGTGGAAGTTCTCTCTAACTGGGCGTTGTCGTCCGCATTAATGAGAAGGGGTATTTGGTCGAGGAATGAGTTATCTTTGTGAACCGTCTCTTTAGAGAAAAGTTTGGAATAGAAATTCGTAGCCTCTGCTTGGATGCTATTTTGATCTATCTTTATGGTCCCATTGTCGTCGGCGATGTGGTGAATCGATAGCTTCTGTCCGCGGCCGTTAACGCAAGCATGAAAATATTTGGAGTTTTTATCCCCTTTGCTGTCCCATTTCAACCTCGCTTTCTGCTTCCAGAAGTCAGTCTCAACTTTGATCCTGAATTTAAGCATAGCCTTGGTGAGATTCAGAGCTTTCCTAGCCGTAATGGAGCGGTCCGCTGCGAACTTGGCTTCAGTGCGGGTGACATCATCCTCTGCGATCCGGACAGCTTGAAAAATATCCCCGTACGCCTGTTTGCTCCAATGGAATAGAGCTCTCCTAGTTGCTTTGAGTTTGTTGCTGACCCGAGAGAGGGGGTTGGGGGAGTCGTCGCTGCCCCACGCTTCCGCCACGATGCCCAAGAATTGAGGGTGTTCAGTCCAGAAGTCAAGGAATTGGAAGTTTTTTTGAATGGATTAGTATTGTGATTAATTTCAACCAGCAGAGGGGCGTAGTCTGATTCAGAAGAATTAAGGAGGGATAGGTTGATATTAAGGCCCATTCCGTGCCAGAATGCGTTCGGGTGGCCTCTGTCCAGCCGGGAGTATTGATGATGATCGTCTTCCTGCATGTTGTACTAGGTAAAGGCGTTGCCTGTGAACTGGAGGGAAGCAAGGTGGGCGTTGAATATGAAGTTGTTGAAGTCTTGCATGACTGGCAGGGGAGGAGGGTGCCCTCCGATCTTCTCTTCTCTACAGGTAATAGCGTTAAAGTCGCCTATACAGATCCATGGAGAGTTGCTGTGAAGGAGGTGGATGTCGAGAAGGTCGTTCCAAAGGTATTTTTGCTCTGCTATATCGCAGCTGCCGTGAACGGTTGAGATAATGGCGCGCTCTGGGATCGTGGAGTGTTCAAACCAGCAGGATAGTGCCTGCTTGGCGTCCTGGATGACACCGATGTTAACGTCCTTCGTGCAGAGGATCCAAATATCGTGTCTACCAGTTATGGCCGTAGGGAGGCCCAGCTGCAGCTGGATAGATTTGAGTCTTGTGGGGGGATTTTAGGTTCCAGAATAATGAGGATGTCGATCTTGTAGATTTTTCGCAGGCTGTTGATTCTCCTAAGCGTAGGTTTGTTCGCCAGACCGCGAACATTCTAAGATAGGATGTTAAGCATTAATGGTTTTAAGGGAGGGATTTTTGTTCCACCTGGCGGCGGATCTGGTTTGGATAGTTGTTGTTTCGGCATGTTCTTGATTGACTTTAGCCCCGGAAGTAGAAGCTCCTGCCTTAGTCGGAGTGGAAGGGTCGCTAATAGCTTGCTCATGTGAGTCCGGGAGGACGACCGGTTCACCTGCTTTGTCGCTACTAGCTTGCTCGTGTGAGTCCGTGGGGAGACCAACTGGTTCACCTGCTGGGTCCTGGAAAGGCTTTTCGGGAGGTATAATTATAGAATTGCTGGTGCTTCCTATCCTCTGGATGGGTAGAGGATAGCCTGCGGCTAGGACCTGAAGTCCTCTCAGAGCTTGGTCTGGCCCTAGGATGGCTAGGGCTTCTTCAACGTTTGCCTCAGCGTCCTCCTGGGTTCTGATGAGAGCACGATCTTCTTGTTGGGGTTCTGTCTCCGTTGTGGAAACCTTCTCAGCCAACTCGAGAGCTTCGAATTGGTTGGAGAGGGATAGAGCCTGGGTGTTGTAGGGGATCAAGGCTTTGGTGGGGTGCTCGTTCTGATCCAGGTTGCCATCACTGGAGTCAATTCGAGTGTGTTTGTTCGGGAGTGGTAGAACTGGTTGCTTGGGAGTCCTTCCCTCTGCTGGAGCGTTGTCGTTCCGGATAGGTTTCTTTTTTAGTTCTGGGTGAAGACGATGGCAGCATTTTGGAAGGTGACCTCTTAAGTGGCAGTGGTTGCAGAACAGGATGTGGTTATCATAGAGGATTTGTTGGTTGTGTGTCTGATTCCCCAGCTCGATGGTAATAAAAGTAGGCGGTTCGTAGGTGAGGTCTAGTTCCACACAGATTTTAGCATAGTGAGCCTTGGTAAGATTGCTGGTCTCTGGGGCGGTTGCCACATAGGTGCCGATGGAGTTAGCGATCCGCCTAAGAGCAGCTGGGACGAAGCATATGAGGAACAGGTTGGATAGGGTGACCTAGGCAGCGACTTGTGCTGAGTCTTCTTTGGTGCTGAAGCCTGGTGACCACTTGATGATCTTCATCTGATGAGAGTCGATTCGGCAGGTACCTTTAGACCATACGGCCCTATGGTCGACCTCGGAGGACAGGTGTAAAAGGATGTGTTTGGGGTCGAGGGGTGCTACGCGATACTCCGCTGAGAGTCTCCAACTCGTAATCAATTCCTGAACCCTGGAGAGTTTGGGGCAGCCGGCCGGGAATTTGAGGATAAAAGTGTAGGGAAAGGAGGTTGATAGAGAAGACACTTCTACAGCTGAGAACTGAACCAAAGGAACAGGGGATTCCTCAGAGTACTCAATGTCCGGGAGGTTGACATCAGGGAGTAGGGGACCCTTAGCCTTAGCCAGGTCCGGGCGGAGCGCGGCTGTAAAAGACGGCTGGGGTCTACCCGCGGGAGGGGGGAGCGGAATCTCTCTGCCAGAGGAAGGGGCGGGGGAATGGGCGAAGGAGAGCTCGGCCCGGTACCGGGAGGGGGAATCTGGATCTCTGCGCTAGGGGGCGGAGATCTGAGGGGGTTGCCTGGGGGTGCCTCTTGGAGGGGGGGGAAGGTAGGGGGCAGCAACCATCAAGACTGGGCTGGAAGGAGACGCGGCGGCCGGAGGGTCCTCAGTCAACCCGGAGGATGGCACCGCCTCGCATGGATCTGCTGGCTCACCTGCTCTGGGGAGCAGCAGAGGGTCGAGGGGAGAGATATTGCGTTGGTGATGGGGGAGGCGATAGTGGCTTGGGTGGCCTGAGCGGATGCCCCTTGGGACGGTCTGGGGGTCGGAGGGGGACAAACAGTCGTGAATGCATCGGAGGGCGTCGGGGATAGGATCGCCGGATGGAGGGTGCCGGTGCAGGTCCGAGGAGGCAAGGAGGCGGCGGGGGGAAGGACCCGACGGGTTGAGTTGCAGGTACAAGAGACGGGGTGGGAATGGATCCGGAGGGGGCGGCGAGGTGTGAGCCATAGAAACCCGCTAGGGAGGAAGGGGGAAGGTGGGCACCCCCTAGGAATACGTTGACAGAGATTGAGCGTAAAGGGGGCTAGCGTAAACACTCGATGCTTGATGGGGAGGGTAGAGGTGGGTCCCGCCCAAGTATTCCACGAAGGGAGCGTAAACGCTGATAGGTGATGTGCCTAGAGCATAACGGTCACTCCCGAAGGAGAGTGATGGTGAGTGGGTCCCGCCCTGGGCACCAACGTGGTGTGACGTTGATGGCGCGTAAAGAGCAGCGTGGTTGAGCACGTAAGGGAGTGATGAGGGGTGGGTCCCACCCATTTCGCCTGCGTAGAGCGCTCCGGGAGAGGGGTCATGCGTAGAAAGTGAAGAAGGAGTTAGGGGGTGGGTTCCGTGCTGATTGCCAGCGTAAAGGGGAAATTCAGAATGGGGGTGGGTCCCACTCTGGGCGCCTGCGTAAAGAGAGGTGTAGCTAGAAGCGGTATCTGAGATTGGAGGGTCCACCACGTGAGAGTGGGACAGACTGTATAATCACCCTGTCCTGTACAGCAGGTAGGCGAGCTAACCGAGGGGTTGACTGCTCGGTTCGAAAAACGAACTGCAGCTGGGAAGGAGAAATAGGCAGGAGAATTCGTACAGGGGGAAGGGAACTGGGCGGCCACGGTCGTCGCCTTGCCGGCCAGTGCCGCCCCAGAAGGCGAGCCCGCAAGGGAGGGAGGGGGGAGTTGATGAAGAAAGAGAGCGGAGGGGCTCCGCTGGGGGACGGCTGGGAAGAGGGAGGGGCGGAGAAGAAATTGGAGGACGGTGGGGGGTTCTGGATGTGGTAGAGAGAAGGAGAAAGGGAGGCGGGCGCAGGTGGAAGCGGGGAGAAACTCGGATGAGAAGGGAGGGAAGGGGCGGGGAGGTGGGAGTGGAGGTGGCTGACGAGATTGACACAATCCGCCGGCCACTGACGGGCCATCGACGGGTGGCAGGACCGCCGAAAGATGAGCGCGCAGCGGAAGCCCTAGGGGCTTCCCAGAGAGGAGAGGGGGAGCTCTGAGGGGGCAGACATTTTCATATATATATATATATATATATATATATATATATATATATATATGAGTACAACGGATATATATATATATATATATACTTACGATTTTTGTTGGTTTCACAGGGATCGGGCTTGCTGGGTTGTAGCAGGGAGCTAGGTCAGCTCGGGCTGGGCTCGGCCTACTGGGAGGATTTTGGTTTTTGTTTGTTTTTTTAATTCTTTTTCTATACATGAAAATATATATATATATATATATATATATATATATATATATATATATATATATATATATATATTTTGAAAGGTGAATTTTTTTGATGTATCAGGCACAAAATGTTAAAGCCTATCCAAGAAGCGCGCCCAGCACTAGCAAAAGAGAAGGAACGTCTAGGCAAGCCGACAAAACAAAAACAAGAGGACAAAGTCTAATCTAGGGTCTCCCAGAAATTGGGCGTGGAGTGCGAGCAGCGCCTCCGGATCTTTAGGATTTGTCTGATGATTTTCCTGTACAGTTGGGGTGGAGGGAGATGACGGCCCTCGTATCGGAACTTGTTCCTATTTTTCCACAAGACCCAAATGCCCGCGGCTGCAACGATCTGATGTCCGTGGGAGAGGCCCCAGCTGGACAGAAGATCGTTGAAGCCCCTAGATAGGGGGGCCTTTCTAAACTTGTAGCTGATATTCGCCCAAATATTCCTGGCCAGATCACCGGAGGTGAGGATGTGCTCAGCAGATTCGGCTTGAGGGGAAGTGCAGCAATGGCATCTCGAAGCTAGGCTGTAGCCAGGCGATGTGATGGCATCGTCGGTGGGAAGCTTTCGGAAGTGGGCTCGCCAGATAAGGATCGACCATTTGATAGGGATGCACGCATGCCAGAAAGGAGCGGTGAGGGGTGATGGGGTCCCGATGCCGCGGGCGACTGACCTGGCGGAATACAGAGTGAACTGGCCGTCCGGGTTAGGGGACTATCTCGTGATGTCAGGAGTGTCGGATAGGCGTAGATTCGCAGTGGCAAGACGTACGGCAGCCACTAGGCCGAGCCAGATCCTGACATGGTCCTAGATCCATTCGGATGAAGGGTCCCAAAGCTCGAGAATCTGGCCCTCCTGCAGAGGGGATCCGGGGGGGATGCCAGAGGATCCCACCCAGCCAACGATCGTGGCTCATTGATGAGTAGCCGTTTTCCAGCTGGATGTGCATGAGCGGGTCAGCAAGCTGACGGCCGCGGGTGATGCGTCTCCAGGAAGTCGATGAACGGTTGTTGACTAAGGCCGTCCCAGGGTGGGAATATCTGAAGTATCTCGCTTGCATGAAGCGAGTCCAAATTGAATTGTCTGTGCGCAGCTTCCACCATAACTTCATGGAGCACGCGTCGACGATGTGTTCCAATCTACATGTGTATATATATATATATATATATTTGGGAATATCTGAAGTATCTCGCTTACATGAAGCGAGTCCAAATTGAATTGTCTGTGCGCAGCTTCCACCATAACTTCATGGAGCACGCGTCGACGATGTGTTCCAATCTACATGTATATATATATATATATATATATATATATATATATATATATATATATATATATATTCCTAGCTAGGGCCTATTTATATAAATATGAATATATATATATATATATATATATATATATATATATATATATATATATATATATATATATATATATATATATATATATATATATATATATATATATATATTACATCATTTATGACAACAATATATTACAACATTTATTTGACAAATATAGTACAACCAATAATAATAATAATAATAATAATAATAATAATAATAATATATAATAATAACCTCAATAATATTGCTAATAAAATAATAATAATAATAATAATAATAATAATAATGACGATGATAATAATAACGAAATTCAATAAATCAATAATGGTGTATATACTATTATGTACAGTCTAATAATCCCAAAATTGTACAAGGATCTACTTTACACAATTGTCATTGAATATCAACTAATAATGATATTTATAATATTTAATTAACGAACACCTAGAAAATATTTACTAAATCATTAAACCAGAATACAACACACTCATACCAAATTACATCCACATGGATGTCATTGGACGTACCGCATGACTACATGGGCTCACTACAAGAAAACATGGTTTCTGTGACATGTAAAGTTGTCACAGAAATTATGAAAGTTGTCACAACACATCATCTGTGACGAGTATAGTGATGACTTATTTTTATAGCCTATACCTCCGTAGCTAAAAGTATAGGTGACGACCAAAAGTCGTTGTCACAGAAAGTTCTCTACTGTGATAAGAATATGTTGTCAGTGATAGTAAACTTTCTGTGACAACAAAATTCATCACTAAAAATAATATAAGTGGCGTACAATATTGTCATAAAATAGCTTTTTATTATAACTAAAAATAAATAAAAAATTTTGACAAAAATAAAAATTATTTTCGTGACGACATTTTCTATCACAAAACAACTTTAGTAACACTTTTATTGTTGTCACAATAAATGCATATGTTTAGTGACAACTACATGTCATCATTGTAAACACTTGCAGTAACACATTTATTATTGTCACCATAGTGTACACTTTATATGTTTGATGGAAATCAATTGTCACGAGTAATTTTTTTTTTTGTCATTGTCATTATACATTAAAAACACAAGAACACAATGTAATATCACACAATTCTTGTAGAAGAGGGTATACATAACTGTGCTCATCTTCCAAGAACACCCCCATCGACTTTCCAATGTAAACCAAAACTGACCTTCACAAATTCTAACAAGCCTTTATATAGGCGACTAACTCTAAAGTAATTATAGACGAACATGAAAAGTAATTATAACAATTCTCAAAAAGTAATTATATTTCTCCACAAAATTTAGTACATATAACATAAAGAGAAGTAATATTGGTACTTATAAAATAAAGAGTATCCAAAGTAGCTGGTACATAAAACCTCGAGTAATCTATAAAAATAAACTGATGATCAGTTGCATATGCAGCTCCTGTCTTGGTGATGATCAATCTTTAATGACCTGTATAAATTAATAAAGAGATTGTTTAGAATATTGCGTAAGCATATAAGTATAAGAAAAAAATTTCAAGAATTTCTATAATAGAAGCAATAATAGAGAAAATGACACAAATATTTGCAGTTTAGTTCAAAAGTTAGAAGTAATGTGTATTTACATTTACATTTACTTGATAAATGTTTCCGACCGATAAACTACCATTGACAGGCCTGACCAAAAGTCATATTTTTAGTCAACCATCATAATTTAGTTATGTAAGGCTGTGTTTGATTGGGCTTTTTTTTCATGGAAAATATTTCCATCATAAATTTTTCACCAATTGTAGTGTTTGATAGCTTATATTTTCATGTAATTATTTCCCAAAAAACTATAATTTTTTATATTTTCTTCTAAAATGGTAGAAAATGGAACGCGTTCAACCCATAGGAAAATTTTCATTTTCCATGAAAAATAACTATTTTTCGTTGAAAATAATGACAATCAAACACCCAAATTAAGTCTCCATGGAGTTTTTTTCCTAGGAAAATAATTCCATGAAATTAATTTCTTTTCCACGTATTTTCCACGTTGCAATCAAACGCACTCTAAGATTAATTCAGTTATCTTCTTTTTCCGTCAATCTATTTTATTTAGAGCAAAGAGGTGTCAAGATATGGTTGGATAGACAAAAAGCAACACGCATGCATGAAATTTGATCCCGGGGACTTGGGATCTCACTCATGTGAAATGATAAACCTGATAGTAAAGAAAGCAAATGTTAGATTTGATACAGAAAGAAACCTAATATTCATTGGGTTTGTTCTAGGAAAAATTAACTAAATCAAACACGAACCTTAATGAAACCCTAAAAAGCACCAATCAAATCCAACAACATGATCTAGCAAATCAGAATGTTCCATGCAGAAGATCTAGCCAATAAAAATATTAGTAGAGGAGGAAGGACGAACTTGAGGGAAGTTTTCGCTTTGAGTCCAGATGCTTCCGTCGTGTTTGAGGATTGCGGCGGTAGGATTGCTTAAGAGGCTGGAGAAGGCAGGTCGCGGGAACACCGATGACGACATTTGTTTATCGTGGTGAGACCAGGCCTCAGAGGAAAGGTTTTGTGTTCGGCCGTGAAAGATGGTTCAAAAAATAGAGCAATTCGGAGAAGAATGTTGTGGATGAGGAGAAATAGAGATTTTAGAATTTTATCGGAAGAAGTTCCCGGAGGTCGTGGTTTAAAGATTTTTTGTCCGGTTAAGTTATAAGAGAGAAAAAAAAAGATAGTGTATCCTAAATTATAGGAGCATGCTAAGGTAATTTTAAAATTTAAATTTAGAAGTTTTGAAATATATTTTTTTCCTGAGAGAAATATGATTTCATTTATAATAAACTATGCAAACTCTATAATTCAAATATCAGATCAAGAACAAAAATAGGATATATTTTTTATTTAACTTTTTTAAATTTATTTAAAGTTTTTGTAACAAGAAATAAATTTCTTCTTTGTGAATAATACTTTTGTGTGATGTACAATTATTTGGTAACTAAAAGAAACTTTTAAGTGACAAGAATAAAATTTTAATCTTGTGGCTAATACGTTTATGTGACAATAATCTTTTCTTGTAACTACAACAAAAAAAATTTAGTGACAACTATTTCCCTTATCACACATAACTTGTCTCTAAAATCATAATTTTATTTCAGTGACCACATTAAGTGACGACCAATAAATGGTCACTAAATGTTTTAATTATGTGACGGACAATATCAGTTGTCATAGAAACAAATTATGAGTGACAACAAAATTTATTTGTCACGGAAATATCCCTTTCAGTGACAAGTTTTATACTTGTCACAAATTACTTTTCACGGAAACCCAAATTTCTTTGAGTGGCTTGGGCTTGTTTTGGGTCGAATCTGGACTAATTCGATACAACCAGATTTCTTAAAACTCAATAATATAAATAATAAATAAATAAATCTTCGGTAAGGGTTAAGTCACAACTTAGCCTGATTTTCCTAGTTAGGACACACTCATGGCTCGGCCTTCCCTACCAGGGCTAATACGCTAGTCAAAGCACGCCACTGCACTTTCTATGCCATAATTTCTAGTCACCTTGTACTCCAAAACTCCACCATGGTTAAAATCATCTACCGTAATAATTACTAAGTAATTATTTATAAAAATTAAAAAACACCATTTAATTTAAATAAATAAATAAATATATATTATCAAAATTCAGCGAAGAGGGGTTACATCGGGGTCCCAACTTCTTGAAATCTTCGATGTTTTTCGGCCTAAGCTAGACCTCCTACTGCTGGGACGGAGCTCCCCGCTCTACTGCAGCTAGAGCGAGCAGATAGGCGCTTTCCATGCCCTACCACATAGTATCTGTCTGCCTCTGATGCACCTCGGATTGCACCCTCTGCACCTCTAGCATCTCTCTGAAGAAGGCAAACATCTGTCCCATATCAGTAGGTACTGGAGGCGGAGGAGAAAGATCACCTGGAACAGGGGGAGGAGTCCGCTCCGTAGGAGGAGAAGGAATAAATATATATTATCCCAAAATTGATCAACTTAGATCTTGTCAAGACAAAAATCTATTTGTGATTTGTTGTGCCTAAATTTTCCATTTTTGCCATTTTATGGAATAGCAACCTTTTAATAATTTCTTAGTTGCTTGTTAATGACCAATTTTCATATAGGATGGTAGACAGCCCTACAACCTTGATGATTGTTGTTCCCTTACCTTCCCAATTAGGACACCCTAGATTGTTTGTGTGTTGATACCATAGTACTGTTTTGACCTAGAATGATTAGTGTACCTAGGTGAGACTTCCAACTGCTACGGTATGTCCTGACCTTGTATACTATTCCTTCAAATTGCATGATTTAGATAAAAAAAAATTAGACCTTGATTGTTGGGAGATAGGGACGTCACCCCATTAGTATCAGTTGTAGATATATATAGGTTAGTCCTTGATGTGGGGATGTGTGTCTATAAACATTTAGCTTATGAGATTTATGAGAGATTATAGTATCAGCCTTGATGGAATGTACTAATCTTTTGGTGAGCATAAATGTGTTATGAGAGATAGGGGCCTATATGTCTTAGTAATGCATCGTTCCTTTGGTAATAGAATGTATTAATATATGGTTAATAGGAAGATAATAGTTTGAGCATACCTATAGCCTATGATCAGTTCTTTTTCATCCTTAGTTAAGACCACTTTAAAATAGGTCCAGTCCCTTGGATATAGGTTCCAGTCCATATTCTATTGAAGTTCCATTACCGCCGTACAGCAGAGCAGTATTGGAGGTATTCCTAGATTGACACTTTTTAGATGTTCTTTTATTATTCCAGTGTTAGGAAGTGTTACCTTAGATATTGGGTAGGTTAGAGGCTCTAGAAGGAGTACTATCGATCTTAAATTTCGAGGACGAAATTTTTCTAAGGTGGGTAGAGTTGTAGCACCCAGTTTCCCAAATGAGGGTAATTTTGAAATTTCGTGTTTATAATTATTTTAATAATGATATTTAATTCATGATATAATTTTTGGTGATTTTAAATCATTTTAAAATTATCTAAATCAATGACTTGTGGTTTTGACGTTTTGCTAGTGAAACCCTAGAGACTGTTTGACCTAGAGCCTAACGATGTGATTATGATATTTTAATGTCATTTTTGGCCTAAGGATATTTTTGTATTTGACCTCTTTGAATTATTTTGATATTATTTTATTATTTATGATATTGTTTTGGGGTTATTTGAGTCGGGTTCGAATTTCAACTCAATCCGACTTGAAACGGGAACCCGGGGGTAGTTTGACTCTAGTGGGACCCCCACACTAGTTAGGCATGGCCCACATGATATTAATTTTAGTCCACATAATAGAAATATTTTAGTTAGAGGTTAGACTAATTATTATGGATAAGGTTAGTGTGATTAGAGACTTTAGAATGACTAATTTAGCCCCAACCAATTAGCCTTTCATAATACTCATAGAATAGGTTAGTAGGGGCTTTTGGACTTTTCCTAATAGGACAAAACCACCTTTATGGCCAGCCACAATAAGGATAGGGTTGAGCCTCCCATTTGTCATTATCCATCTATATTTCTCTCTCTTGTTCTTCTCCAAATTCCTAGAGAGCAATCCCTAGCAATTTCTCCACCAAATCCTTCCATTTCACCACCAAATCTTCTTCTTTCCTTCTCCATTTTAGCCAAGGAGGAAGCTACCCAAGTTTGGGAGGATTCAGAGCTCGTTCGTGTCCTTTTGGAATCTCTACGTGTCGGTGTCGCTCCGGGAAGGTTTTTCTTCGATTCGATCTACCGGGAGGTATAAATCCCTTCTTCTTTTTATTTCCTCATGCATATAGGTCTATTTTGAACCCATAGGAATGACCCCCATGGTTGTATCTCCATTTTGTGTCCATTTGGAGGTCATAGGAGTGTCCTTTGTGTTGTGGATGTGTTCATGTTACATATATAGATTTATATATATATATTGTAATGAGAGTGTATCTATATTTATATATGTAATAAATGGTTCAAGATGATTATATAATCAAGTTTGTGAGTGTGGTTCCTCATATTATTATTGCTATTATTGTTGTGGATAATTAGGATATATATTGTGTATTCTTTTGGCTCAAACTATCTAAATCCGTCATAATTTTTATCCACGTTTTTAATTTCAGCCCTAATTTAGAAATGTCATAACTTCTAGCTTAAAGCTCGGTTTAATCTCCCATTTTTTTTAAAAGAAGCATATTAAAGTTAGCTTTCCAAAAACATGTATTAATAGGCCTAATTCTTTCTGTAACTTTCTGGAGAATTATTTGAGTGTCAGCTATACGAAAGACAAACGCGTTCTCGGTGTTTTCACGATTCCCGGAGTTTCCGGAAACGAAAACGCGATCCGTTTGAAGTTTCGAAAAGCTAACACATAGATCTATAACATATTTTAATCCTAGATTTTAATTCATGCTGAGATGGTACAGTATTGATTATTAGTAGGAGTTACTATTCGGCATATGCATTTTGTGTACCCTTGTGTGTAATATAATGTTCTATTTGATTTTAACCCATGTTAAATGTGTATACATTATGTAATTAAATAGAGAATGCAAGCATAAGTAAATGTTTAAATAAGTAATGTATGAGGTGTAAGTATCCTATCTAATGTAAGCATGTATAAGTATGGCTTGTAATGAATATGTAGGTTCCATAGTATGTAATGTATGGTACATATAGTAGTGCAAGAGAATAAATGAATGATGAATGAATGAAAGTATGAATGTAATATAATAATAGATGTAATGTATGAAATATACAAGTTAATGAGATGTAATGTTCTATGTTAACACAAATCCTATATTACCTCATGTACCCCCTTACACTATGTTGACACTATCACACTTGACACATTGTTCACTTAAACTTTGACACTCTTTGATATGTATACACTATGTATGCCCATTCAACCCTCACTTGCCCCTTTGCTATGTTCACATACACACACATAGCCTCTTAAATAAGTATTTATGAATATAGTTAACTTAGCTATATATGTATATTATATATATGTTAGCATATTGTGTTGTAATATATAAGTTTATATAACCATTTGAAATGTCATGATTATAGACCTAACGTTGAATACCAATATATGCATGTGTATATATGTGTAGACATATATAGTTTAAAGTAGTAGATTACCTAGTGTATATCCAATGTGAATTCTTACCTATTTGAGTATTGAATAATTGCATGCTATATAGAGTTGGGTGTATGTTGGCTTGTATAGCCTTGTATTGATGTGTGCTTGCTAGGATAAGTCTTGGTTAGGCCTAGTAAGACTTGCTGGGTTAGGACATGACCTAGTTTGACCTAATTTGACTAGTGCAGTTGACCAGAGTTGACCAAGGGTTGACTTTGGCCTAGTTTGACCTAGATTCATGTAGAATGCATTGTAGTGCTTTATATTACCCTTCTGGACATGTTATGACTTGTGCTATTCTAATTAGGAGCCAGACACCTCTCCTCGGACAGTATCTTTACCTTGGACATTCAGATATCAGGCGAGTACATTCTCTGATCATTTCATATCCTGCTTAGAATTATTTCCTGCAGTAGATTACTTTACTTGTACTGTCACGTTGGTCACACGGATTGGTACTATATGGATCCTTTCTTGAGATGTTATCCTTAGGGAGCATCGGGTACTCTATGTTCTGTGCGTTTCACTTTCATAGCGTATCATATGCTTCTTGGTTCTTTGATCACTTACGACATGTACCCTCATGATCGTAGAGTCTTCCTGGAATCTTACACTGTTGGGTTACCCCCAGAATCCCCATTTTTATGGGACTTACACTGTTGGGTTACCCCCAGAATTCCCATTTTTATGGGACTTACACTGTTGGGTTACCCCCAGAATCCCCATTTTTATGGGACTACTATGTATCACCTTCGGGGTCTACCACCCTTCGGGGGCTTATCACCTTCGGGGTCTATCACCTTCGGGGTCTGTTACATAGCATCATATAACATAACCTGGCTGGATCCTTGTGTATTGATCGGGGGTACGGGGGGAGTATTACATGTTCATATTGTACTCTGACTCACTAGTCACTGCTAGTTCCCTATATAAAGTAGATATTTCTATTACAGTTCTCTCTCTGTTTACATACTGTACTTCTTTCAGTACCTGTATCTTACTTTACTGCATGATTATATTTTCTAACCTGCTATGAACTGTTGAGATGTAATGTGCTTGCTCCTGTCCTGACTGGACCTGTTGATAAATTTTACAGATAGCTTGGAGGTTGCCTGCTAGCCTAGAGGAAACAGTAGAGGTTGCATAGATAGCTAGGGTTTTTGCTTATAGTTTATTTTCAGTCATCTTGAGTTGTATTTATGGATTACTGCATTTGGGTTTTGAGATGTATTCTGAGTTTGTATCATAGACACTTAGACTTCTATCTGTTGTATCTCTTTTCGATTTCATGTTTTATCTATCTTCCTTTATGCTCTACCTTAGATGTGATTGAGTTTACATTCTGCTATGTCACCCCCATTCGGGGAGTATAAACTATTTAGTCTTATACCATTAGATGCATTGAGACCTAGGACAGCGTTCTACCGCCGACACTGCGGCGTAGGGTGGGCGTTGTTACGTTCTCATGCCCTAACTCTAGGGTGCGGGTCGTGACACGTTTTTAGTGGTGGTCCATGCAGGTCGAGTTTGTGTAGTGGTATTCGAACTAGAGTACCACTACAGCCTGCAGTAGGATTAGGATATATTTTGAAGGTACTCAATCACAAATAGGAACCCTTGAGAGATTCCTGGGACGACCCTTGAGAATCTTGTTTAACTCCGATTTGAAAACTCTTTTCTTTTTTTCCTTGATTTGATTTATCTTTACTTTCTGCTATTGAATTTATTTTGATGGATTATTATTGAATTTGAGTTTGTATTTATTGATTTTGATGAAGATTGTTGAAATTTGAATCTTGATGTTAGCTATAGCATCCGAGTTTGTAGTTATATGATTTGAAGGATTTTGTTCATTTCTGAATTTTGATGTTCGTTGATAAATTTGATTTTTTTTGTATTCATTGTTGATTTAATTTAATTTTTGGCAAGATAAAATTATATGGGCTAGGTCATCTAAGTTATGGAAATCTTGTCTTATATAGTCACATTAGCCAGCATGGTGAGGACATATAGTCTGATTTTGGATATATTTCTCGGGTGTGGAAATTTAAGGTTTTCACAGCCAAGCTAGCGGCATCGCGAAAATATTAAATACCATGATTCTAGAGATATGTACATAAGTCAAGGACTCTGTGATTATCGTAGCCTTGCTCACTAGTATGACGAGGATTTAGAGTACCATAATTTTGGATAGACGCATATGATTATCAGATTGTACCTTAAATATTTTCGAACATGTTTTTGCTACTTTTGTTTCAGTCATTCAAAAAAAGAGAAGGAATTATTGTTGTTATATTTGTTTGTTTGTTTCTCATTGTTTACTTAGGATGTAGCTTTAGCTATTTTTATAAACCTTGTGTAACTTCTTACAAAAATTTATTTCTTCTTAATACAATAAACCAATGATTTTGCTAGGCCTTATTTTGGATTTGGTATTATAATTCTCGTTTTAAAAAAAAATGGGTCCCTCTTTTAAATAGATAAGCAGAACAGATTCTATTATCATTCTTTTTCTGCCAATATTTTCACTACCATCATTTCCTGTCTTATATACCTGTCCTGATTATATCAATTCCCTAACTCGTATATAATTCTGTCAGCTATACCTTGACAACTCTTGAATCTTCATATCATTTTGCCTGAGAAATATTAAGGAAGTGACGTAAATTATGTAGCTCAGAGAAGACGAAACTGGTTAATTTATGATGATCTAAAGAAAATCAAATGTGGAGTGTTCCATATGGAAACTTGAGATAGAAATATGGTAAAGGTCTCGAATAGAATAAAGAGATGTATACTGCCAATCTGGAAATAATTACATTTAGAGAAATTTTGGTGTTATGAGATAGTTTATAGGTGTATTCAAAACTAATGAGGATATCAGAGGTCAACCTAGTTTTGAGAACTTAGAAAATCTTAGTTATTGATTCTGGGGAAAACTTTTACTCTGAGGCTATGTAGAAGGTTTGTAATGGAAAAAAGTAGTTAATTGTGTTTAATAAGGATATTAAACAAGATGTTACGAGGAAATGACTAGGGATAGAGAGAGCACAAAGTTATGGAAGTTTAGAGATTGTTGTGAAATATTTTTAGGAGAATAATATTCAAGGGTGTATGTCGAAGAAAATACGGAAGTTGATTCTATGATGAAAGATACGTTTTGTAAGGCCTAGAGATTTAAATTAAATAATACGAGGAGAACAATTTTAACAAGTTCAAGGAATTCGTAAACGGGATTTAGAGGTTTTGGGTCAAATTTAAGACAAGGTGAAAGAACTTGAAAATTTAAATAAATGGTTAATGTTGATTCCTAAATATGAGGGTTATGCTTCAAGAGTGATGTTTGAAAATTGGGAATTGCCTACGGTAGTCATGGTAAAGGCTTAGATAAAGGTTAAATTTTTATATGAAGACTGGTGAGGTAAGGAAACGATTGGCAAGTTATGACTAGATGAACTTAAGGGTATCAGAAACAGATGATTAACTTGATCTTCCTTATCTTGTGCATTTATTTACCTCCTCTTGAACCCCCACTTTCTATTTTTGAGATCCTTGACGTTCCTTATCGTGACTTTGACATTCGAAATGTAATTGGTAGTTACCCTCCAACAAATCTTATATGCAAGACCTAGACGAACTCACCTTTGTGTAGGCATATCATGTCCCACTAAAACCCGTCTCCTTGTACTCTATTTTTTGATATGATTTTCTGGTCAAATAGCTAAACTATAACCTCTACCATGACACTGAATTATTTCTGATTTCAATTAGAGATCCAGCCTTGACTCAATTCCTTCGACCTGACATGTGATGATGTTCTGCTTGATTCCTTAAATGCTTAACCATGTACCTTAACTTGATTGCTTGACCCATTTAGTTAAGAATCTGGACTATGTATCTTCGTTCATCACTACCACCCTTACTTATATCCTATGCTGCTAATTATCCTTAGTTTTACAAGCTTATCCTTTTCGAGCTTGATCATGACATATCTTATTGGGTGCGCACCCACTAACATATTGTCTAATCAGAACTGGCATATGATGGTCTGATCAATCTATTGTGTTTTGGTTCGCTTTTTATATTAATCTACGTGTATGGAGACATAGTTAAACTTGTCCTAGAATCTTATCCGCAACAGCCTTGACAATTCTCCTTGGAGTTATTTTTATCGCCAATGAACCTCGTATTCGTATCCAGTTGAATTAAATTTAATCATGACCTGGATCTTCATCATTGGATGCTCGTGCTCATACTTGATTTTATTGATTCCCCATCTTGCCCAAATCTTGAATTATCCCGAAATTGATCAACTTAGATCTTGTCAAGACAAAAATCTATTTGTGATTTGTTGTGCCTAAATTTTCAATTTTTGCCATTTTATGGAATAGTAACCTTTTAATAATTTCTTAGTTGCTTGTTAATGACCAATTTTCATATAGGATGGTAGACAGCCCTACAACCTTGATGATTGTTGTTCCCTTACCTTCCCAATTAGGACACCCTAGATTGTTTGTGTGTTGATACCATAGTACTGTTTTGACCTAGAATGATTAGTGTACCTAGGTAAGACTTCCAATTGCTACGGTATGCCCTGACTTTGTATACTATTTCTTCAAATTGTATGATTTAGATAAAAAAAAATTTAGACCTTGATTGTTGGGAGATAGGGACGTCACCCCATTAGTATCAGTTGTAGATATATATAGGTTAGTCCTTGATGTGGGGATGTGTGTCTATAAACATTTAGCTTATGAGATTTATGAGAGATTATAGTATCAGCCTTGATGGGATGTACTAGTCTTTTGGTGAGCATAAATGTGTTATTAGAGATAGGGGCCTATATGTCTTAGTAATGCATCGTTCCTTTGGTAATAGAATGTATTAATAGATGGTTAATAGGAAGATAATAGTTTGAGCATACCTATAGCCTATGATCAGTTCTTTTTCATCCTTAGTTAAGACCACTTTAAAATAGGTCCAGTCCCTTGGATATAGGTTCCAGTCCATATTCTATTGAAGTTCCATTACCGCCGTACAGCAGAGCAGTATTGGAGGTATTCCTAGATTGATACTTTTTAGATGTCCGTTTATTATTCCAGTGTTAGGAAGTGTTACCTTAGATATTGGGTAGGTTAGAGGCTCTAGAAGGAGTACTATCGATCTTAAATTTCGAGGACGAAATTTTTCTAAGGTGGGTAGAGTTGTAGCACCCAGTTTCCCAAATGAGGGTAATTTTGAAATTTCGTGTTTATAATTATTTTAATAATGATATTTAATTCATGATATAATTTTTGGTGATTTTAAATCATTTTAAAATTATCTAAATCAATGACTTGTGGTTTTGACGTTTTGCTAGTGAAACCCTAGAGACTGTTTGACCTAGAGCCTAACGATGTGATTATGATATTTTAATGTCATTTTTGGCCTAAGGATATTTTTGCATTTGACCTCTTTGAATTATTTTGATATTATTTTATTATTTATGATATTGTTTTGGGGTTATTTGAGTCGGGTTCGAATTTCAACTCAATCCGACTTGAAACGGGGACCCGGGGGTAGTTTGACTCTAGTGGGACCCCCACACTAGTTAGCCATAGCCCACATGATATTAATTTTAGTCCACATGATAGAAATATTTTAGTTAGAGGTTAGACTAATTATTATGGATAAGGTTAGTGTGATTAGAGACTTTAGAATGACTAATTTAGCCCCAACCAATTAGCCTTTCATAATACTCATACAATAGGTTAGTAGGGGCTTTTGGACTTTTCCTAATAGGACAAAACCATCTTTATGGCCAGCCACAATAAGGATAGGGTTGAGCCTCCCATTTGTCATTATCCATCTATATTTCTCTCTCTTGTTCTTTCCCAAATTCCTAGAGAGAAATCCCTAGCAATTTCTCCACCAAATCCTTCCATTTCACCACCAAATCTTCTTCTTTCCTTCTCCATTCTAGCCAAGGAGGAAGCTACCCAAGTTTGGGAGGATTCAGAGCTCGTTCGTGTCCTTTTGGAATCTCGACGTGTCGGTGTCGCTCCGGGAAGGTTTTTCTTCGATTCGATCTACCGGGAGGTATAAATCCCTTCTCCTTTTTATTTCCTCATGCATATAGGTCTATTTTGAATCCATAGGAATGACCCCCATGGTTGTATCTCCATTTGTGTCCATTTTGTGTCCATTTGGAGGTCATAGGAGTGTCCTTTGTGTTGTGGATGTGTTCATGTTACATATATAGATATAGATATATATATATATATATATATTGTAATGAGAGTGTATCTATATTTATATATATAATAAATGGTTCATGATGATTATATAATCAAGTTTGTGAGTGTGGTTCCTCATATTATTATTGCTATTATTGTTGTGGATAATTAGGATATATATTGTGTATTCTTTTGGCTCAAACTATCTAAATCCGTCATAATTTTTATCCACGTTTTAATTTCAGTCCTAACTTAGAAATGTCATAACTTCTAGCTCAAAGCTCGGTTTAATCTTCCATTTTTTTAAAAGAAATATATTGAAGTTAGCTTTCCAAAAACATGTATTAATAGGCCTAATTCTTTCTGTAACTTTCTGGAGAATTATTTGAGTGTCAGCTATACGAAAGACAAACGCGTTCTCGGTGTTTTCGCGATTCCGGGAGTTTCCAGAAACGAAAACGCGATCCGTTTGAAGTTTCGGAAAGCTAACACATAGATCTATAACATATTTTAATCCTAGATTTTAATTCATACTGATATGGTACAGTATTGATTATTAGTAGGAGTTACTATTCGGCATATGCATTTTGTGCACCCTTGTGTGTAATATAATGTTCTATTTAATTTTAACCCATGTTAAATGTGTATACATTATGTAATTAAATAGAGAATGCAAGCATGAGTAAATGTTTAAATAAATAATGTATGAGGTGTAAGTATCCTATCTAATGTAAGCATGTATAAGTATGGCTTGTAATGAATATGTAGGTTCCATAGTATGTAATGTATGGTACATATAGTAGTGCAAGAGAATAAATGAATGATGAATGAATGAAAGCATGAATGTAATGTAATAATAGATGTAATATATGAAATATACAAGTTAATGAGATGTAATATTCTATGTTAACAAAAATCCTATATTACCTCATGTACCCCTTTACACTATGTTGACACTATCACACTTGACACATTGTTTACTTACACTTTGACACTCTTTGATATGTATACACTATGTATGCCCATTTAACCCTCACTTGCCCCTTTGCCATGTTCACATACACACACATAGCCTCTTAAATAAGTATTTATGAATATAGTTAACTTAGCTATGTATGTATATTATATATATGTTAGCATATTGTGTTGTAATATATAAGTTTATATAACCATTTGAAATGCCATGATTATAGACCTAACGTTGAATACCAATATATGCATGTGTATATATGTGTAGACATATATAGTTTAAAGTAGTAGATTACCTAGTGTATATCCAATGTAAATTCTTACCTATTTGAGTATTGAATAATTGCATGCTATATAGAGTTGGGTGTATGTTGGCTTGTATAGCCTTATATTGATGTATGCTTGCTAGGATAAGTCTTGGTTAGGCCTAGTAAGACTTGCTGGGTTAGGACATGACCTAGTTTGACTAGTGCAGTTGACCAGAGTTGACCAAGGGTTGACTTTGGCCTAGTTTGACCTAGATTCATGTAGAATGCATTGTAGTGCTTTATATTACCCTTCTGGACATGTTATGACTTGTGCTGTTCTAATTAGGAGCCAGACACCTCTCCTCGGACAGTATCTTTACCTTGGACATTCAGATATCAGGCGAGTACATTCTCTGATCATTTCATATCCTGCTTAGAATTATTTTCTGCAGTAGATTACTTTACTTGTACTGTCACGTTGGTCACACGGATTGGTACTATATGGATCCTTTCTTGAGATGTTATCCTTAGGGAGCATCGGGTACTCTATGTTCTGTGCGTTTCACTTTCATAGCGTATCATATGCTTCTTGGTTCTTTGATCACTTACAACATGTACCCTCATGATCGTAGAGTCTTCCTGGAATCTTACACTGTTGGGTTACCCCCAGAATCCCCATTTTTATGGGACTTACACTGTTGGGTTACCCCCAGAATCCCTATTTTTATGGGACTTATACTGTTGGGTTACCCCCAGAATCCCTATTTTTATGGGACTACTATGTATCACCTTCGGGGTCTACCACCCTTCGGGGGCTTATCACCTTCGGGGTCTATCACCTTCGGGGTCTGTTACATAGCATCATATAACATAACCTGGCTAGATCCTTGTGTATTGATCGGGGGTGCGGGAGGAGTATTACATGTTCATATTGTACTCTGACTCACTAGTCAGTGCTAGTTCCCTATGTATAGTAGATATTTCTATTACAGTTCTCTCTCTGTTTACATACTGCACTTCTTTCAGTACCTGTATCTTACTTTACTGCATGATTATATTTTCTAACCTGCTATGAACTGTTGAGATGTAATGTGCTCGCTCCTGTCCTGACTGAACCTGTTGATAAATTTTACAGATAGCCTGGAGGTTGCCTGCTAGCCTAGAGGAAACAGTAGAGGTTCATAGATAGCTAGGGTTTTTGCTTATAGTTTATTTTCAGTCATCTTGAGTTGTATTTATGGATTACTGCATTTGGGTTTTGAGATGTATTCTGAGTTTGTATCTTAGACACTTAGACTTCTATCTGTTGTATCTCTTTTCGATTTCATGTTTTATCTATCTTCCTTTATGCTCTACCTTAGATGTGATTGAGTTTACATTCTGATATGTCACCCCCATTCGGGGAGTATAAACTGTTTAGTCTTATACTATTAGATGCATTAAGACCTAGGACAGCGTTCTACCACCGACACTGCGGCATAGGCTGGGCATTGTTACGTTCTCATGCCCTAACTCAAGGGTGCTGGTCGTGACACCATATGAAATAGAGCATGTGCACTACATGTATAGGAGGCAAAAAAAACCCTTAAATTGACTCTGTTTCTTACCATGTCCCGATACAAAATACACATATCCATTTGTAGACACGAAATAGACACATACTACCCAATCTACACTAATTAGGCCTAACAACCTAGTGTCACACTTGGTGTGCCATTCTCGAAATTCTACCAAAAATGACATAAAACTCAATCTAAATTTCAAATAGGGATTCATTAGTGTCTCAAAACTCCTCCTATGGGTAGCCCTAGTCCACGGGTGAATTCCTATCATAAATAGATTCTAAATAACAAGAAAAGTGAGGTGTATACCTATTGGAAGATGGATTTCCAATAAAAAGTCAAATGAATACGATCTGAACATGTAGATCATAGCAAGTAGACTCCTCTCCTTCCTTCTAGTCTCCAAGTTCCTTCTAGGCTCCTTCTTGTGTACAGAATGAGAGTGATTGGTGAGAGAATGAGTGAGATTTGAGAGAGATTTGTGGAGGAATGGCTCAAAATAGGGAAAAACACTAGAATGGGAAGGAATGGAGGCTATGGGATGGAATAAAGAAAATGAGGGCTTCCTCCTCTTGGCCGACCATATATCCCTAGGTTTAGGCTAATCCAAAATGTTCTCTTAGCCCTCTAATGCTTGTCATGAAAACTATTTAACATATGGGAGGGTTTGGCCTATTTCGGTAATTAATCTAATCTCCATTCCAATTAAAGGGTCATGACTAATGATTCTAATGAGCCTAACCAAATAAATTGGTACATGAGTTAGGTCATACTAATTGTTGGGCTCTAATCTAGTGTCTAGGCTAGTCGGTTCACTAACACTAGTCTAACTAGTAGCTAACAACTAGCAACTAACTACATCATAAATTTAATTATATTAGAGAATACCAATTATGGAAAAATAAAATAAGAATGCAATCATTACAATTAATATGAAATATAATTTTTTAAAATTGGTACAAGATAGGAAAAGACAAAAATAAATATATTCTAGAAATGTGGTAGTTACACAATGCATGAGAGAACTCTTCGTAAGCTGCTTGATTTTGCTCTACTGAAAACATGCACTTCTTCATGTCCTTCGAACCCGTCTCCAAGACCTCGAGGTGCTTCGCAAGATCGGCAAGGCTACGATCCGTCGCGGGCTCCTTGCTCTCGTCCCTTTTGTTGGTCTTGGTGTACCTCTTCTTAGCCGACACAGGTCCCTCCTAGACATTCTCGAATGTTGACATGACAATATTCGAACCTTGCTCCGATACCACTTGTTATGGACTTAATATTTTTCCTACACTTTGACCCGTGTGACGCACAAGCTTCCTACTCGAAGACCCGTGCCAGCCTACCCCAAACACACTTAGGTACATTGCTAAGAGAATAAAGGGAATAGTGGAGCAAGAGTGAAACTTGAAAGATTTCTATTAATATAAAAAAATCTTACAAGTTTCGGTGGTGAGGAGCAAATAAGTTTTTTCCTTATTTATAGTGCCTCTAAGGCTTACATGAAGCTTCTGGAATAAGAATATTCCAGAAATTATTCTAATACATAATCTAGAATTTATTCTATATCCTAAGAAAATTTCTATACATTATTCATAATGCCAAATAATTAAAAAAGCATCAAGAAAGGAAAAATGTGAAGATTTCGGTGGGCCAAAAAATATTATGCATGACAATAAGTACATGATGCTGCATAGAAGTATACGGCAAAGCGTGTATAGTAAACACTTGTACATTCATGTCCCTATTTAACTATTCTCATTTAGTTTCCAATTGTTTAATTTCCAAAATATTTGGGCAAGAAAAAATTAAAATTAGGGTTTAAAGAAATAAAAATTAAAAAATAATAGAAATCATTACCGATGGAGATGCGGACAAGTGGGAGTTTGTCGGAGAAAAGGGATCTACGACATTGTCTTCATGCCGTAACTGGGGATGGAGGTTCGTCGGAGGAGACATGCCCCGCCTGTGGCACATGCTGATGGAGGTAATTTCGTCACCGAGGATGAGAGGCACGAGGAAAAGATAACACGAGGAGAGGAAGATATAAGAGAGGTCGGTATGTTAGAGAAAAATAAAATATTTTTAGAAAAATAAAATATTTTTCTATTTGGAAATGAAGAAAAAAATAGTTCTGATAGTCGTTGCTACATTAGAGTTTGACACATTAACAACAGACTAGCAACAAAAATTTGTATATGCCAACTATGAACTATAGATCCGTAGTTGATCCGTCATTTTTCAGCAATGAATCTATTCCTTCGCTAGAGTTGTCGGTATTTCCATTAATTTTAGTAGTAAAATATGAATCTCTATGACATTTTGGTGTCATAGCTTGTAGATTACAGCCATGACTATAAATATAACCTTTGACTTTGATATATGACCTATGTACTACCTAGTTGCATGCAATCAATTCAATATCTAATGCATCTTTATATTTTAGTATTCATTTCGCATATCTCATTTTGAAAGACTAAAGAAATCTTTCTAGATGTTCCTTATGAGTTCTAAATTGATGATTTTTCAGCAAAGTTCACACCTAAAACCACCATTATTTCTTACTTCATAAACTTTTAGTGTATTATCCACCCTGAGTTTCTTTTGGGGGTATATATATATATAGATATATATATATATATATATATGTATATATATACATATATATACATATATATATATATATTTTTTTATATACTTATATATATTATATATATAATATATATATATATTATATATATATATCTATATGTATTATATTATATTTATATATATTATATATATATATATATATATATATATATTTTACACACCACACACATATATATATATAATATATATAATATATAGATATATATATATATTATATATATATATATATGTGTGTGTGTGTGTGTGTAAAATATATATAATATATATATATATATATATATTATATATATATATATATATATATATATATATATATATATATATATTTACACACACACACACACATATATATATATATATATATATATATATATATATATATATATATATATATCTATATATATGTTGGTGTGTGTGTGTGTGGTGTGTGGTGTGTGTGTGTGTGGTGTGTGTGTGTGTGTTAAATACTACTCTTATAGTGGATTATGATCACATCCTATGCTCCAATAATTATTCTTATTCTATTTTTGTATTAATACAAATAGGCAAATAAAAAAATGTATAAGATATGGCATATATGTATGAGATATTGTTTTTTGAAAAATGTCATAATTATAAGAGCAAATCCAGATAACTTTAAATGATTAATTAAAAAATAGTAACAAGCTTACTTCCTATATTATTTTATTGATTCCTTCCAGGTCGATAGCCTCTGCTTCAAATATTAAGTGGGATAGACTTTGGAAGGTGCCAAACATTCCCCCACGGATACTGATATTCATCTGGAGATTATGGCACCATGGGCTTCCTCTATTGTCTGTTATCAACAAGCGGAATGATCAGATTAGCCCTATGTATCCATTTTGCCTCCGCCATGAGGAAAATATAGACTATCTATTTCTTTATTGCAATGTAGCTAGGGAGGTATGGTTCTCTAGTCCGCTAGGGTTGCGTACAGACGACTGCAGCAATATCCACTCTTTATTGCTGTAATGTCTATAGTTCGTATTACGTATTTTGAAATATATGTACGTATTTTATCTTGTATTGCATGCTTTCTTGCTTGGCTTATCTTGGCATTACATGGCTTGGTCTATTTTGGGTTGGTTCGGTTAGGCTTGGGTTGCCTTGGTTCATTATAAAGCAAGGGGAGAACCCTTACCTACCACCACCATCATCCTTTATTAACCCATTCCCTCATTCTCTCTCTTCATTTACTACTTCTTCTCCAACATTACTTCTTCAACCACCAGGAGGGAGAGAGAGAGCTTAGGCAAGTGTAGCTTGCTTCATGGAAGAACTCCATTTTTATTGTTCCATTCTCTTCCTCTCAAGATTCTAACACACTTTAGCACTTAGCATTTCTAATTTCCATAGCTCAATTTGTGTCGATCTAAGTTTATAGTATTTTTGGATTTCTTGGATTTTGATCTACTTAACATTGTTATTTCTAAGTTTTGATGGTTCTATATTGTAGAGAATTTTATTCCGCCCCATTTTGACCTATAGAAGTTCGGATTTGGACTCTAGATGAAGGTTTTATGAAGCTTGGAAGCTATGGCTTGCATGGTTCTTCTTCTCGAATAGAGAAGAAGAACAGTTCCGTAGCCGTATGAACTTTCGTGGCCACATAAGTTCCGTAGCCGCATGAACATCCGTAGCCGTATGAAGTTCTGTAGCTGCATGAACTTTCGGGGTTGCAGGAACTTTCGTAGCCGCATGAAGTTCCGTAGCAGCATAAATTTTTGTGGCCGCATAAAGTTTCGTAGCCGCATAAACTTCCGTGACCGCATGAAGTTCCGTAGCTGCATGAATTTTCGTAGCCGTATGAACTTTCGTAGACGCATGAAGTTCCGTAGCCGCAAGAAGTTCCGTGGCCGCATGAACTTTCGTAGCTGCATGAAGTTCCGTAGCCGCATGAATTTCCGTAGCCGCATGAAGTTCCGTAGCCGCATGAACTTACGTGGCCACATGAAGTTCCGTAGCCGCATGAATTTTTGTGGTCGCATGAACTTTCGTAGCCGCATGAAGTTCCGTAGCCGCATGAAGTTCCGTGGCCGTATGAACTTCCGTAGCCGCATCAACTTTCGTGGCCGCATGATGTTCCGTAGCCGCATGAAGTTCCGTGGCCGCATGAAGTTCCGTGGCTGCATGAAGTTTCGTAGCCGCATGAACTTCCGTAGCCGCATGAAATTTCGTGGCCGCATGAAGTTCCGTAGCCGCATGAACTTCCGTGGCCGCATGAACTTCCGTAGCCGCATGAAGTTCCGTGGCCTCATGAAGTTTCGTAGCCGCAAGAACTTCCATGGCCGCATGAACTTCCGTGGCCGCATGAACTTCCGTAGCCCATGAATTTTTGTGGCCGTATGAAGTTCCGTAGCCGCATGAACTTCCGTGGCCGCATGAATTTCCGTGGCTGCATGAACTTCCGTAGCCGCATGAACTTCCGTAGTCGCATGAATTTCTTTTGATTCCCAGCTGCATAAGCACGCATGCTTTCTACCGCATGGCTCCCTCCTCAAGTCTTGTCCTCTTTATTATTATTTATTATTATTAATATTAGTATTATTAAACTGAAATGTCATATTATGTTTATATCATGTAAATTTTGGCATATTTCCTGACACGATAGTGGCCTGCCGTGGCACACTCTCGACAAGCAAACTGACATGATATATCATGACATGATGTTATGACAGCTAGCCTGACATGACAAGTATGAATGACCTGGACACCGTGGGCGATTACATTTGTACAAATAAACCAGTACTGTCTTGCATCATGTCTAGGATATGGATCCCTGAGTACCACGGTCAGGGATACCTACAGTAATTGACTAAGGCTAATAAACTAGAATAATTCAGTAGACATGAATAGATACCCAGCTACAGGCAGTCCCATAATCTGGGCGCATTAAGTAGACTTGTAGCCTACCGACGAGTAGGGCACACTCCCAGCACACAGTCACGTGTTGCATTCTTCATAAACGGACATTCGACCTGGATAACCGGATGGTCTGCAGGGCTTGTGGCTGTTGGGATAATCTCATTGCATCGTGCTAGTAACTAGGCCTTTGATAATCCTAGTTAGTTAAAAGCATCAAGTCGTACTATTGATTGGCCGTGATTGATTGGATGGAGTTTATTCCAGCTTAGTCTTATCCTGATCCTATGCAAGATTGTGACATGACATGATTATTGATGCTTACCTTAACAATAACTATAGGATATCCAGTTCTGTTCAGGAGAAGGGTTACAACCTCGGTCCTTGTTTGGTTTAAGGGTTGTAACCTGGCTCACGGAGCAGTTCTGTGTCCTCTTTTCGTTTATTATCTTATTGCAACCCCATGCCATGTTCGTCATGTTTTATCTTACCTTAATACCATGATTATTTATACTGGCCTTTGCAATAAAGATCAGGGATCCAGTTCTGTTCAGGCGAAGGGTTACAACCACGGTCCTTGTTTGGTTTAAGGATTGTAACCTGGCTTCCGGAGTAGTTCTGTGTCCTCTCTTCGTTTATTGTCTTCACTACACCAATAGTATTTGAGACGGATTTTTATTCAGGTGAAGGGCTGCAACCCCGGTCCTTGTTTGGTTTAAGGGTTGTGACCTGGCTACTTGAATGGTTTCCTCGTACTCAGTTTACTGTTGTTATCTCTATTATTATCAGTTTTTTATTTATTATCTTTAATATTCTATTGTGATTTATTGGTTTTAGTTTCTAAGTGAAGCCTCCTTTGTGGCACTTACTCTTTCTGGGGTCTGACCCAGCTAGTTTTGTGTGGCCAGATATCGGAGTAGCACCAGAGGATCCACCTGTCTTCCAACCAGATGGTGACCACCAGGCGTAACCCTGATAACGAGTGGGTTTCTTTTGTCCTCCCACTTTATTGTAAAAATTACTCTTTTGAGACGTTTAGCCGGCGAGCACGTGTTAGCTCGTATTGCACCTTTACTTACTGTCTGACTACGGGCTGTAACATGATTGACAGATCCTAGGGTTGATCATGTATGACTGAACTCTTACTAGTCTTGACATTTTGTACACTAGCTTCATGATCATCCAATATGTAATGTATGGGATGTCTTGCTATTATATATTTGGTGCTCTGACATCTTGTAACTATTATTGCTTGCTTGAGATTGATACAATAGGCTTGTTCACGACCATAGGAGACTGTTGGCTTGTAGTTAAATGCTTATGTATCTAGACAGCCTTGACCGTATAGCGAGGTGGATTGTACTTCAATATACGTAGCTGGCTATGTACGTCTCCGCTCTCCAGTATTCTGGTTCTGGGGCGTTACATAATTTAAGTAGTGGCCCATGCAGGATCTTGTAAATCAAGATATGTAAGGGTTTACCGAATAGATGTCTCAATCAGTACTCGCCCTTGATCTCTGCTCGTATCTTCTGAATCCCTGTAATCTTGACCTGATCACATGCTTGTATCGTTGATCTGTCCTGGTCCTTCCTTATTGTTCCCTATGTCGTCTTCTTCAGCGACATTATTTCTAGATATGCCGATCAGCAAGGCAGAGCACCTCTCGTGTACCAGCAGCAACCCGAAGATCAAGCCCAACATTCAGGAGTAGTCTCCAGAGTCATGCCTACTTGAGGAGAGCCACCAGTTCAGCCCGTCCAGCCTGCAGAGCCTGATGATGGCACTTTGGTGGATCTCATCAGGTCACTATTAGCCTCCCAGGATCATCGAGGAGATGCCTTGCACTAGGCGGTAGCAGACGCTTTGACCAGGGGAGGTCATCAGGGTAATAGCGCGGCCAACAGCTTCAAGCGCTTGAACCCTTCCTTCTTCGACGGCAGTGAAGATGAAATCGCTGCAGATGCATGGCTTCAGGACACAGAGGTGATTCTAAAAGCAGCCAGGACTCCAGAGAACGAGAAGATGGCGTTGCTGCGCCTACATCTATTGGATCTTGCCCGCAGCTGGTGGGCAGCGCAGGCCGTTGGATTAGTGGCCCCTATTGCCTGGGCAGTATTCAGGGAGAGATTCCAGACCAAGTATTTTGATACTGTAGCTCGGTATGATCTACAGATGAGGTTCACCAATCTGAAGCAGATGGGTAGGACGGTCGACGGATATGCGACCGAGTTTTCCAGGCTCAATCGGTTTTCTTCCACCTTGGTAGCGACCGAGTTCGATAGGGCCCAGCGGTTCCAGCAGGGGTTCCACCTGGAGATTTTATTAGCAGTAGAGCAGTTTGAGCGTCAGACTTTTGATGCAGTATTGAGAGAAGCTAGAAGGCATGAGTATACCTCCCAGAGGATCGTGGATAGGACCGAAGGTCGAAAGCGATCCCGTAGCCAGATGAATCAGTCATCCGCACCAGTCCCGACAGCCAGGGCTTTGACCATTGGAGCTCCGAGGCGGGCAGCCTCAGTGACGTCGGTTCAGCATTCCACCCCGACGTACCCTCAGCGGCAGAAGCAGAAGCAGTCTTCCGCAGTGGGATGTTCACACTGCGGGAAGCCGGGGCATGTGGTATCAGAGTGTCGCATAGCACAGGGTTTGTGCTTAGTTTGTGGTGCCCCAGACCACCGGATTGGAAACTATCCGAACAGGGGGAGTTCATCATCAGCTTTCTCTAGTCCTTCAGTTAGAGGACCAGCACCAGTCCAGCAGCAGCAGCAGCTGCAGTACCCAGGTATTCCAGCAGCAGAGATCGCAGCAGTATGCCCAAGCCCAAGCCCTAATCCAGAGCAGGCAGAGGAATTTTTAGCAGAGGGGACCCGCACCTTGAGGATATGGTCAAGTGTTGGCTTTGACCATGGAAGAAGAAGGAATAGCACCAGGTGAGGTAGTGGCAGGTACTATTCTCGTCAACACCTTTCCAGCTTCAGTATTATTTGATTCTGGTGCCTCGCATTTATTTATGTCTGCACGATTCGCGATACGAATATGATTTGAGCCCGAGTCATTATCAGTGAGGCTCAATATACTTACTGGTAATGGACTTGTGGGAGTAGATAGGGTATTTTTGTCGAGTCGGATCGTTGTTAGCGGTAGAGAGTTCCCCATTAGATTGATAGAGTTCCCGATGGCCGATTATGATGTGGTCTTAGGGATGGATTGGTTGAGGGACCAGTATGCTAGGATAGACTGCCACATTGGCAGGGTTATTTTAGCTTTCCAGCGAGCCGAAGTTTTCCTTCTCCCGAGGCGAAGTTGAACCTTCTCCTCCAGTGTTGCGGATGGCAGTAGCAGCAATGCAATTACCCTGGATAGTTGAAGAGTTTCCAGATGTTTTCCAGAAGAGCTTCCAGGGATGTCGCCAGAGCGAGAGATCGAGTTTACCATTGACTTGATTCCCGGGACAGCCCCAGTGTCAGAGAGAGTCTATAGGATAGCACCGTCAGAGCTAGAGATATTGTACAAGATGATTGAAGAACTCAGAACCAAGGGATTCATTCATGCTAGTAGATCGCCTTGGGGAGCCTCGATACTTTTTGTAAACAAGAAGGATGGTACATCCAGTTTATGTGTAGATTATCGTACCTTAAACTCCGTGACAATCAAGAACAGATACCCTCTTCCGAGGATAGATGACTTTTTTGATCAACTCAAGGGGACAGCAGTATTCTCGAAGATCGACTTACGGTCAGGATACCATCAGATCAGAGTCAGAGAGCAGGACATCCCGAAGACTACTTTAAGATCTAGGTATGGGCATTGGGAGTTCCTTGTGATGCCATTTGGAGCAACCAATACGCTGGCTGTATTCATGGACCTCATGAATCGCATCTTCATGTCTTATTTGGATCAGTTCGTTATTGTGTTCCTAGACAACATTCTGGTCTTCATCAAGAGTGAAGCGGAGCATGAGCAGCATCTCCGAGTTGTCCTCCAGATTCTCAAAGAGTACCAGTTGTATGCCAAGTTTAGTAAATACGAGTTCTGCCTCGATCGTATTTTGTACTTGGGCCATATCATCACTGTAGGAGGAGTAGAAGTGGATCCCCAGAAGATCGTGACCATTGAAATGTGGCCGGTACCTAGCACAGTGGCAGAAATTTATAGTTTTCTTGGCTTGGCCGGCTACTACCGGCGATTTGTTTCAGACTTTGCTCGGATTTCAGCGTCATTGACCTAGTTGACCCGTAAGGATGTGCAATTTGCTTGGACAGTAGAATGTCAGGATTCTTTAAGAAGTTGAAGCGAGGCTTGATGATGGCTCCTATTCTCACGCTTCCAGATGGAACTGGGGGATTCTCAGTGTATTGTGATGCTTCAGGCAGAGGTTTGGAATGTGTTCTGATGCAGCATGGAAAGGTAATAGCTTATACGTCACGACAACTTTGTGATCATGAGAGGAATTATCCAACCCATGACTTGGAGCTGGTAGCAGTAGTGTTTGCACTTAAGTTGTGGAGGCACTAACTATATGGAGATAGGGTGGAGATATTCACCGACCACAAGAGCCTGAAGTATGTTTTCACCCAGAAGGATCTTAACATGCGTCAGAGGAGGTGGCTGGAGCTACTTGTGGATTATGATGTCAACCTGCAGTATCATTCTGGGATGGCCAACGTTGTTGCAGATGTATTGAGTAAGAGAGCCAGAGTTTATTTCCTAACCGCACAACCAGAGCTGTTAGCTGATCTTCAGAAGATGGGTATAGAAGTTGTCATCCCTTCCAGTTTGGTATTGATGGCCAGCGTACAAGTTCAGTCCACTATAGTCGAGAGGATCCGGATGGCGCAGTCAGCAGATTCCAAGCTTCAGCGACTCAGAGCAGAGTGTGAGGCAGGACGAAGACCACAGTTATGTATCCATAAAGACGGTACACTTCGACATGGAAAGCATCTTGTGTACCCAGGGGTGATATCTAACAGGATATCATGGCAGAGGCTCACAGTTCGTAATATTCCATTCATCCCGGCGGTACGAAGGTGTACCGAGATATTCGTCAGCACTTTTGGTGGAATGACATGAAGAGGGAGATAGTCCGGTTTGTCTCTCGATGATTGGTTTGCCAACAAGTTAAAGCTGAACATCAGAGGCCAGATGGACTACTTCAGCCCTTGCCAATTCCAGAATGGAAGTGGGAGCATATAACTATGGATTTTATGACTGGATTGCCTAGATCCTCGGCTGGCAAAGACGCTATTTGGGTTGTCATAGATAGGCTCACGAAGGTGGCTCACTTTCTCCCGTTCAGAGTTGGTCAATCGACGGCTCAGCTAGCGGAGATGTATCTCCGACAGATTGTCAGATTGCACGGTGTACCAATCAGTATCACCGCGGACAGAGATTCCAGATTTACGTCACACTTTTCGCGTAGCCTACAAGAGAGTTTGGAGACTCGCCTCTAGTTCAACTTAGCATATCACCCATAGACAGAATGCTAGTCAGAACGCACGATCCAGACTCTCGAAGATATGTTGAGATCCTGTACGCTCGACTTCGGTGGTTCGTGGGAAGATCACCTGCACCTGGTGGAGTTCTCGTACAACAACAGTTTCCAGGCCAGCATCCAGATGGCACCGTTCGAGGCACTGTATGGCAGAAAGTGCCGATCCCCGCTAGCATGGGACGATATCGGAGAGAGACAGATGTTCGGTCCGAAAATGATTGCTCAGATCGTTGTAGTGGTCAGGAGAGTCAGAGATCATCTTCGAGTTGCCCAAGATCGCCAGCGTCATTGGGCCGATTCTCATCGGCGACCCCTTGAATTCTCGATCGGTGACCATGTATTCCTGAGAATTTTGCCTAACCATGGCGTCATTCGTTTCGACGTACGGGGAAAGCTTGGTCCTAGGTATATAGGACCGTTCGATATTCTGGAACGAGTAGGAGATGTATCCTATCGTCTCGCTCTTCCGTCGTCACTACGTGAGGTGCATAAAGTATTCCATGTATTCCAACTGGGACGGTATACCCGGACCCGAGCCACATCCTAGATCATTCAGAATTGGTTGTTGGTACCAACCTTTCGTATGAGGAGAGGCCCGTGTCTATATTGGACCGAAGAGAGAAGACACTCAAGAACAAGACTATCAAGTTAGTCCGAGTTGCTTGGGGTCATCACTCTTTGGGTGAATCAACGTGGGAGCGTGAGGATGATATCCGATCGCGATATCCCGACCTGTTTGACTCGTGAGGTATAATATCTTTCTTATGCCTCATGCCTTTGATTCCTTGTTTGCATAAATAATTACTTGATTGCTTGATTAGTATAGCTTGCATATGAATAGTATATCTTGTTTTTGTCCCTCTAGCCTCTTAATTACTTGATTGTTTGATTAGTTCGTATTACATATTTTGAAATACGTGTACGTATTTTATCTTGTATTGCATGATTTCTTGCTTGCCTTATCTTGGCATTACATGGCTTGGTCTATTTTGGGTTGGTTCAGCTAGGCTTGGGTTGCCTTGGTTCATCATGAAACAAGGGAAGAACCCTTACCTACCACCACCATCATCCTTTATTAACCCATTCCCTCATTCTCTCTCTTTATTTACTACTTCTTCTCCACCATTACTTCTTCAACCACCAGAAGGAAGAGAGAGAGAGAGCTTAGGCAAGTGTAGCTTGCTTCATGGAGAAACTTTGTTTTTATTGTTCCATTCTCTTTCTCTCGAGATTATAACACACTTTAGTACTTAGCATTTCTAATTTCCCTGGCTCAATTTGTGTAGATCTAAGTTTATAGTATTTTAGATTTCTTAGGTTTTGATCTACTTAATATTGTTATTTCCAAGTTTTGATGGTTCCATGTTGTAGAGAATTTTATTTCGCCCCATTTTGACCTATGGAAGTTCGGATTTGGACTCTAGATGAAGATTTTATGAAGCTTGGAAGCTATGGCTTGCATGGTTCTTCTTCTCGGAATAATAGAGAAGAAGAACAGTTCCGTAGCCGCATGAAGTTTCGTAGCCGCATGAACTTCAGTGGCCGCATGAACTTCCGTAGCCGCATGAAGTTACGTAGCCACATGAATTTTTGTGGCCATATGAAGTTTCGTAGCCGCATGAACTTCCGTGGCCGCATGAAGTTCCGTAGCCGCATGAATTTTTCTAGCCGCATGAACTTCCGTAGCCGCATGAACTTCGTGGCCGCATGAACTTCCGTAGCCGCATGAATTTTCGTGGCCGCATGAAGTTTCGTAGCCGCATGAGCTTCCGTGGCCGCATGAAGTTCTGTAGCCGCATGAAGTTCTGTAGCCGCATGAACTTCCGTAGCCGCATGAAGTTCCGTAGCCGTTGTCAACCCCTATTTTTTAAAATTGATTTAATTAGTATTAATTAGTTACTAATGACATGTTTAGCTTTAAAATAATTTATTATGATTTTTAGGAATTTTCTAGAATTTTTAAATAATTTTTAAATAATTTTTAAATAGTTTTTAAGTTAAATTATATCGTTTTGTAATTAACTAAATTATTTTAATAGCATTTTGTAAATATATAAATTGTTTTAATAGTAGTTTATAATTAATTGAAATGTTTTAATTATTTTTTGCTAATACTTAAATTATTTTAATGTCAGTTTACAAATGTTATTTACAAACTTAACCTAGGGAGGGACCTAAACCTAAATACCTAAATCCTAGGGACCTAACTGAAAACCTACCTACCCACCCCCGACGACCGCCACCTGCCGACGACCGCCAGCTACCCCGCCATTTCTGGCCGACTTCGACCCTAGCCGACTTCCTAACCCTATAAAATGACCCCTCTCACTTCCCTCGACCCACCACCACCACCACGACCCATCTCAGCCCAGCTCCGCCCACTTCCTCCCCCATTTAGCTTCGCCGTAATCCTAGCTCCGACGAACCCCCCGTCCAGCCTCCACAACAGTCGCCACCTCCATCAACCACCACCCAATGGTTCACCACGACGAGCTGAGTCCAGGACGTCCAGCGTCTTCGAGAAACCCCTCCCCCCTCCGATATCGGACACGTAAGTTGCAGCTTCAAATCGTGTCGTGCGTGTCTCGTTTTCACATACGTGACTCGCCAGGACACGAGCAGTATGTTGGTATGTCTGGACACGTCCGACTCGACTCGTGCGTGTCGTGTGTGGCCAGGACACTCGGACTCGCTAGTTTTTTTTCGTGTCCTTAACTGTCAGGACACGAACTGTGCTATCGGGTTTAAAAACCGCTAACCTAAAACCTATTTCAATCTAAACTAAACCCTAAACCCTAACACACAGCGGGCTGACCCCTGGCCAGCCCGACTGAACCCGAGAACTCGACCCCCCGGGCCGAGTTCGAACCCCCCCTGCTGTTCTGTTTTATTTTCCTTTTTCTTTTTTGTTTTTCTTTTATTTATTTTTATTTATATATATTTAGTATATATGTATACATGTATATGTATATATATATAGATTATATATATATAATATAATATAATATATATTATATATATTATATATTTATATATATAGATATATATATATCTATATATATTATTTATATTATTATATATATATATATATATATATTTAAAAATATATATATATATATATATTTATGTATATTGTATACTGTATATGTATATATAATATATATATATTTATATATATATATATATATATATATATATATATATATATATATATATATATACATAAATATATATATATATATATATATATATATATATATATATATATATTATATATATATAAATATATATATATATATATATATATATTATATATACGGTATTATATGTATATATATAATGTATTTGTATATATATATATTTTTATATTTAGTACTTTATTACATTATATATGTGTGTGTGTGTATATATATATATATATATATATATATATATATATATATATATATATATATATATTATATATATATATATATATATTACATTTAGTACTTTATTATATTATATATGTGTGTGTGTAAAATATATATATATATATATATATATAAAATATATATATATATATTTATATATATATATATATATATATATATATATATATATATATATATAAAATATATATATATATATATATATATATATATATATATATATTTATATATATGTATATATATATATATATATATATATATATATATATATATATATATACAATATTTGTTGAAAAGCACTGGAATTTATTGAAAGGAAATATGATACAGCCAAACACACACACGACAAAACGAATTTCCCACGAAATTCGAATTCAAAAGAGAAAACAAAAAAGGAAAAGTGGGGAGAAAAGGACAAGCGCGGGGCCCGAAGAAAGCTCGGTCCGCTCGGGAGCAGCGCCCGAGGCGACCGAGCCAGCGCAACCCGGAGGATGCCTAGCCCGAGGCGCACGCAGGGGACGCACTCCCCGAGGCCGGGCAGCGCAAGAGGACAACCGCGAAGAGTTCCCGACGAGAGAAGCAGGGACGCAGCCCAGATAGGCGGAGCCGACCCTAGCGGAGGAGGCGGATGGGGGAGGTCCGGCGAGCGCAGAGGCGGAAGGGGAATCCCCAGCTGGAGGATAGGACGGGAGATCCGGAATGGCGAGCAGAGAGGGCGGGGGATCCGTCACGGCGAGCGAAAGGGGAAGACGTCACCATGACGGAGGGGGGAAGACATCACCACCGCCGGAGGGGTGAAGGGGCGTCACCCACGCCAGCGGGGAGAGGGCCGGATCACCAGGCCTGACGGGGGGGTGGGCACCGGCCGCAGGGGCACAACGACGGTACGGCAGGGAGGGCGGACGACGCCCACTGCACCATGGGGGAAGAGCCGAGGACGTCTGATGAAGGCCAGAGGGACGCGGCCTGCTGGAAGGGGGCGGCGATCCAGTACCACCGCATGGTGGCTGGGTCTTGCCAGTAGACCCCAGCCGAGGCGGAGGGAACCGGGGTGAGGTGGGCGGCGAGAGGGGGAAGGGCTCCCGAGATGTCCGCACCCAGGGAGGAGGGAGGCGCCAGGGGGATGGCCGAGGCCTCGGAAAGCTCCGGGGGGGAGACGACGGCTGGGCCGGACGGTGCGGAGGAAAGGTCCGCCACCGGGTCCTGGGGAGGCACGGCAAGAGGATGCTCGGAGGGAAGGCTCGCTGACGAGCGGGAGAGGTTTGCTGCCAGGGCGGGGGCCTCCTGGGGCGGCGGGGCGGGAAGAGGCGGCCCAGGCGGAGTCGCAGGGACGACGAGGACGAGGGACGAAGGAGCTGGAGGGAGGGCTACCGAGGGATGGGGTGAAGGCGCGGCAGGGCTGACGGCGCCGCGGGGCGGAGGGTCGGGGGATGGACGTGCAACGCGCGGGGCGCCGAGAAAGCCAGGCGGAGGGCCTAGGAGGGACGGGGCTGGAGCTGGAGGCGGCCTAGGGCGCCGGGGACGGCGATGCCGATGACGCCTAGGGCGGTTTGCGGTGCCGAGGAAAAGAGGGAAAGGGAGAGGGGTCCGCCGCACGCCAAGCATTGGCCGGCCGTAGGAGGGGCTAGAAAGACCCCGGCCGGGCGAATGGGCCAGGGAGGCCGGAGAAGGCAGGGGACGGCCGGCGGGGGAGGGGGTGGCCGGGGGCGGACGGCCACCAGCCAAGACCGAGGATGCCGAGGAGCTGGGGAGCTCCACCCTCCGGGAGCCAAACCCACATCTTCTTTTTATATATATATATATATATATATATATATATATATATATATATATATATATATATATATATATATATAAGAAATACTTAACTATATATATATATATATATATATATATATATATATATATATATATATATATATATATATATATATATATATATATATATAGTTAAGTATTTCTTATATATATATATATATATATATATATATATATATATATATATATATATATATATATAAGAAATACTTAACTATATATATATATATATATATATATATATATATATATATATATATATATAGTTAAGTATTTCTTATATATATATATATATATATATATATATATATATATATATTTATATATATAATATATATATATAAATATTAAGTTATATATTTATATATGTATTTCAAATTCTACCTTGCACAGATTATTGTTATGTAAATTTCACAAGTTATTTTATTATATATTTTGTGACTCGTATATTTTTTACCACTTTAAAAATATATTATTATTTAAATTCTTGTATTTTATTGTTATGGCCAGTTGATGTCCAAACCTAGCATGGGTTTTGGGCCCGATTGTGTCTAATACATTCAGAGTCTTTACAAGTCATATTGGACTTGATTCATGGCTCTGGGTCCTGTATCTGGACTTCGGTTCAATTCGAATACATGGACAAAAATAGTAAATAATTAATTAATTATTTTCCAGAAATTATTGCTTGCTATTTTTGAATTTTTATAAATAATTTAAATATTATAAAAATCTGGGAAAAATTATAGTTAAATACTCTGTTAATTTAGACAATTTATTATAATTTTTCTAGCATTTATTAAGTAATGTTGGTATTTTATAAAAATAGGAAAATAGAACTCATTTTCAGTATAATTATGTTTGCTGATTTTTAATAAATATTTATGTGGGTTTATAAATTCTAGAAAAATTAGTATAAATTTCTATAATTAACAAGGATCATGTTGGTACTTTATTTTATGTAAAATGGATCTTTTTGTCTATCTCAAAAATTGTTGGAACATAGTGTACAGTTGATTTAATTATTGGATAATTACGACTTGCAACTTTTTGTGTTGTTTTGCGTTTTGGTCGTATTGAACCTCACCCCGCACTAGTGTAAAGACCCTAGAAAGTTAGTTTGAGTATTGTGTCACCTTACATTGGTCTCCTATGCTAAAGTCACCGTTTGGCTAGGTGTCCAGTTAGAAAGTCGTATTGTACCACTAGTGTCGTAGTGTTCAACTTAGTATAAAAATTAAGTTTATGTATTTATTTCTACAGTGATGAGCTACTAGGCATCTACAGCATTTTTATCGCTACTTTGCTTTGCTAAAGGCAAGTACTTTCTACAAACTTTACATACTGCTATAAATAATAAACTGTGATTCACCAACCATGTTAAATGCTGATCCTTGGGGTAGCAAGTTAAAACTTTACATGTTGTATTACTTTCAGTCTCTACCATATTTAGGACAGTTTTTTATATCTCTCACATGTTTAAATAACGGGTTAAGGGGGAACTATTAGTAGTGTACGTGATAATGACCTCCTTCTCCGTATGTATTTACCGAGCACTGTTACATTCTATATGTAACTTTGTCGTATGTATGATCCCGTGTTTGTGTATGGACATACACCGATGCCGTTAGAACTTGATATGTGTCACTGTACATCCTATTCACCTATTGACCGATTTACGTACATATTACGGTTTTAAACTTTTAAACTATATGTTGTCATTTCTAAAAAGAACCAATTAAACCATGATATGCCATGATTCCAGTTTATTACATTTCTGTTCATGCTTTGTATATTTAGTTTGCTAGAATCAGTACTTGCTCCCGTCCTGACAGGATAACGTTGTAGGTATTCTTACTGAGGAAGAGTTGCTCTGCGACTCGTATTATGAAGTTACTGCCGAGGACCAGGCCTTGTCTTACGAAGATGTACCTGCGGGGAACCTCGTCTAGTTTGTGATGTTGCTCGGTATATTTAGTGTAGTCATGTATTAGACTACATATTTTGTAACTGGACCTGTATCCAGTTTTATATTTCAGACTTGGACTTGGACTTATTACTATATGAGACGACCTTTGTTTTTGGAGCATTTATGATGTAGCATCCCTTCCCGGAGAAATTTTCAAAATATTTTTTATTTAAATAGTGATTTTAGAATTTTATAAATGTTGATTTAGTTAATTATTACGGTAGATGATTTTAGTCATTGTTAGAAATTGAGTACAAGGTGATTAGGAATTGTGGCACAGATGATGTAGCAGTGAGCCTTGACTAGTGTATTAGCCATACAAAGGGAGGTCTAGCCATAGTGATGCCCGACTAGGGAAACCATGTCAAGTTGTGAAAAGAATCATTTAAATCATTTGATTAGTTATTATTTAATATATTAATTTTTAGATGACCCGGGTGTACCCAATCAGCCCGAACCGGACCCAAACCAATTTCAAGCCCATGTAGGCACGCAGTGGACCAAAGATGACCATGTAGGCATATTTTATGTGTGTGCATATAATTCTTAAATTATTTTTAGAATTTGATATTGTATTTCTAATTATTAAATACTGTACAATATTAATATTATTAAATAGGTGTTTGACAATATTTGTACAATTTTTGGACCCGAATAAGGAATGTAGTATAAGTTTACAAAAATAACCACTGGGTGATTTTTATTATTTTATTATTATTAAAGTGATTTTTTGTGATTAAATAATCATTATTATTATTATTATTATATATTATTAATTGATTTTATCGCCAATTGAGTTGTTATACATATGTATAGATATTTAAATAAATTAATTATAAGGATAGATAATATTGGAATTTTGAGATTTTATTGGGTGTATTTAGATATATACATATCAATATATATGTATATTAAGATATATGTGTATATATAGAAAATATATAAATATAATTATAACTAGATATAGCTAAGGAAAAAGAGAAAAAGAAAAAAAAGTTCGAATATTGTTCCCATTCGGGAACAGTATATGTTTGCACCCGAGCTAACCGCCCCAACCCATATGTATATAGGTTATAGCGAGAGAAGGGGGTTCCTTTCTATCAAGATGGGATCTATTTCGGCCGGGTTCGGGACTGCTTAATTGCTGCTTTGGCCTTTTTCTTTCTTTTTCTCTCTCGAGTGTTGATGACGATGATGAGAAAACCCTAACCCTAACTCTTCCCTCATGACCCCTGCCTCCACGCACACCCTCCTCGATACCAGGCACGTCGTACACAACCGCAGACACGCCGACAATCGTCAGAATCCGCGCGCGACCAGACCCATCAACCACAACAGAGCAACAGCAGCCCAGGTATTAATATTCGTCGATTCGTTTCTCCTATTATGTTCGACCAAATTTTGATCTGCAAAAGCCTACGTAGAGCCTGCATAATCCTCTCAACTCTTCATTAATTAGTTCGAAAAGTAGTCTAGTGATCGGTTTACAAAATTGAATGAAACATTGGCGAAAAGCTGTTCAAAAACAGTTTCAACTCAGCCTCAGGTAGCCTACTTTGGAGATCGATTCCTGTCAATCCATTAGGGATTTCAAAAAACTATTTAAAGACACTTAAAGCGACGTGGTCTCGAACCGAAAGAATCGAAAGGTGCGTATCGACTTCGTGATCGTGTGGGCTTTTACGTAATTCAAATTGGTCGCGTGTGTGCGACGAATTTGATGCGTATCCGTCAAAATTTATCGTATCGACCTCTGTGCAAATTTCCCAATTACTTTATACACGCTCGTCAGATCGAGACGAAACTTATGCCAACAGGACCGTATCATTTTTCTGGTCCTGTATGCCAAGTTTGGTCCAAATCTGAGACAGTTGAATCGTACGTCGTTTTGCGGGCACCACGGTCCCACTCAATGGACGATTTTGTGCACGGCCTACCGGAATCAACTCTGGACATACGGTTGGATTTGTATCGAAAAACTGAACCTGTTGACATGTAGTTTGACGACTTTAGAGATCGTTGACTCTGGCACGCTTTTCGGTACAAAGCGGGTCCAATGGTGGACATCGTTTTTGCCCAAAATTATCGTTTTGCCCCTATGTCCAGAATTTGACTTAAAGACAGGCAGTCCTAGCTAACTTGACTATTCTGAGAATGTTGGTAACGTTTATTTCAGCTTTCGGAGACTGTTGTGATGACTTGGACTTTCTGACTTGTGATTGGTGATACATTATTGGTTCTCCGTGCAACCCCAAGGCAAGTATACCTTGCCAACTTGTACAGTATAATTTATATGCATGTTCATTATCTCGCTACTTTTCTTTTCCTTACATTCGTGATTGCTTGATTCCATGTTTAGTACACTCATCCTGTTGTAGTTCTACTTTACATGTTTCTAGTTGTCTGTGCATTCTTGTTCTTTTCTGTTATGGTACACTATATGTTACACTGAGTTTCATCTGTATTCCTTGATAGAGTCGTCTAGTCCTACACTACGATTCCCTCGACTTGATTATAGCTTGACTTGACTTGACATGACTTGAGTAGGACTTGACTTTGACATTCTATAGATTGTGAGTACTTACCTTGACTACGGTCTATAGGATTTTATACTAGGATTGGCTACTATCTTGGTTGTGAGTACTTGCCTTGACTGCGATTGAGACACTATAGATTGTGAGTACTTGCCTTGGCTGCAGTCTATAGCTTTGACCTACTAGCCAGTTCTAGTATGGCATGCCAGCGTCTTAGGGTCCTTGTGTTTAGATCTTGTGTCTTGGTTCATTTTGCCTAGTTGGTTTTCCTTTATTGTTTCTCACTTTTTTGTATAATTGTACTGTTACATGTTGGCTTGTATATTATGTATCTTGCTAGTCCTCTGAGGACCTGATGATCTCTTCAGGTTTAGCGACTGCATGGAGTTAGTTAGCAGGGCAGGATGGTAGAGGATTGCGACCTATGATACAGGTATTTGCTTGTGGTATTTCTTTATTATCTTTTCGTGCTTTATATTCCATATCATGATATACTCTGCTTACTTATTGACTCATATCGTTCTTGGAGTCTAATAGAACAATATGCAAATGGACTGCAGACCATGACCCATACGTGTTCATTCTTGTTTATATGATTCACGTGGATTGAGATATAGTTTAGATTAGACATGATACCCATGAACTTGACAGCTTATACGTACTCGAGTCGGGCTGGAGTTCGCTCGATACGTAGCTGGCTTGCTCACGAGCTCACGTCCGAAAAGTGGGTGCGGGCCGTGACAAGTTTTTATGGTGGCCCATGCAAGTCAGAGCATATCGTATCGGTTACGTAACTGTACTGGTACGTGCCTGCGACTATGACTAAACCCTTAGAAATCTCAATCCACTCTGCCTTGAAAATTCTTCTAGAAATTCTCTACGTTCTTGAAAACTCAAAATTTGCTCTCGATTATACTTTCTTGCTTCCCGTACCATTGATTCTCTTCCCTTTTATTTCGAGGTGACGAACGATCGTGGTACCTAGGATTCATCAGAGATTCCTAAGTTATTATATAATATTGCTTGTCTATTGAATAATTAGTTGTTTATAGATATGAGGTATTATAGTTGCCATATGCCTAGATATCTGCCAGTAGAATTGTTAGCAACTAGTTAGAAGACCATAAGGTTTTAGCGATCTGTGTTTCGAGGGAGTAGTGTGCCCAAAGGTGGGTAGAAGTCCTCAAGTATTCAGAGTTATACAATAAATAGAGAAGGTCCTAAAATATTTTGGAGAAATTAAATTTGAGGAGATTAAGAACTTTGAATTTTAAGGAATAGTCATGAATTAGAATTTCGAGGACGAAATTATTTTTAAGGTGGGTAGATTTGTAGCTTCCCTTCCCGGAGAAATTTTTAAAATATTTTTTGATTTAAATAGTGATTTTAGAATTTTATAAATGTTGATTTTGTTAATTATTACGGTAGATAATTTTAGTCATTGTTAGAAATTGAGTACAAGGTGATTAGGAATTGTCGCACAGATGATGTAGCAGTGAGCCTTGACTAGTGTATTAGCCATGCTAATGGAGGTCTAGCCTTAGTGATGCCCGACTAGGGAAACCATGTCAAGTTGTGAAAAGACTCATTTAAATCATTTGATTAGTTATTATTTAATATATTGATTTTTAGATGACCCGGTTGTACCCAATCAGTCCGAACCGGACCCAAACCAATTTGAAGCCCATGTAGGCATGCAGTGGACCAAAGATGACCATGTAGGCATATTTTATGTGTGTGCATATAATTCTTAAATTATTTTTAGAATTTGATATTGTATTTCTAATTATTAAATACTGTATAATATTAATATTATTAAATAGGTGTTTGATAATATTTGTACAATTTTTGGACCCGAATAAGGAATGTAGTATAAGTTTACAAAAATAACCACTGGGTGATTTTTATTATTTTATTATTATTAAAGTGATTTTTTGTTATTAAATAATCATTATTATTATTATTATATATTATTAATTGATTTTATCGCCAATTGAGTTGTTATACATATGTATAGATATTTAAATAAATTAATTATAAGGATAGATAATATTGGAATTTTGAGATTTTATTGGGTGTATTTAGATATATACATATCAATATATATGTATATTAAGATATATGTGTATATATAGAAAATATATAAATATAATTATAACTAGATATAGCTAAGGAAAAAGAGAAAAAGAAAAAAAAAGTTCGAATACTGTTCCCATTCGGGAACAGTATATGTTTGCACCCGAGCTAACCGCCCCAACCTATATGTATATAGGTTATAGCGAGAGGAGAGGGTTCCTTTCTATCAAGCTGGGATCTATTTCGGCCGGGTTCAGGACTACTTAATTGCTGCTTTGGCCTTTTTCTTTCTTTCTTTTTCTCTCTCGAGTGTTGATGACGATGATGAGAAAACCCTAACCCTAACTCTTCCCTCATGACCCCTGTCTCCATGCGCACCCTCCTCGATACCAGGCACGCCGTACGCCACCGCAGACATGCCAATAATCGCCGGAATCCGCGCACGACCAGACCCATCAACCGCAACAGAGCAACAGCAGCCCAGGTATTAATATTCGTCGATTCGTTTCTCCTATTATGTTCGACCAAATTTTGATCTGCAAAAGCCTACGTAGAGCCTGTATGATCCTCTCAACTCTCCATTAATTAGTTCGGAAAGTAGTCTAGTGATCGGTTTACAAAATTGAACGAAACATTGGCGAAAAACTATTCAAAAACAGTTTCAACTCAGCCCCAGGTAGCCTACTTTGGAGATCGATTCCTGTCAACCCATTAGGGATTTCAAAAATCAATTTGAAGACACTTAAAGACAACATGTAGGGTTCCCTAACCTATTTTTGTATTTTTAATTTTCATTAATTACGTAAAGAGAAAACAGTTTGCAAAATCAAGAATTTATCATTAAAAACAGTTTTCAGAACTTTAAAATTCCTTCGAACCAACGTGCGTCCCGCCAATCTGGGCGACGTGGTCGCGAACCGAAAGCATCAAAAGGTGCGTATCGACTTCGTGGTCGTGTGGGCTTTGACGGAATTCAAATTGGTCGCGTGTGCGCGACGAATTTGATGCGTATCCGTCGAAATTCAGCGTATCGATCTCTGTGCAAATTTTCCAATTACTTTGTGCATGCTCGTCAGATCAAGACGAAACTTATGCCAGCAGGACCGTATCATTTTTCTAGTCCTGTATGCCATGTTTGGTCCAAATCTGAGACAGTTGAATCGTACGTCGTTTTGTGGGCCCCACGGTCCCACTCAACGGGCGATTTTGTGCACGGCCCACCAGATTCCAACTCTGGACATACGGTTGGGTTCGTATCGAAAAACTGGACCTGTTGACATATAGTTTGACGACTGTAGAGACCGTTGACTCTGGCACACTTTTCGGTGCAAAGCGGGTCCAACGACGGATATCGTTTTTGCCTAAAATTACCGTTTTGCCCCTGTGTCTAGAATTTGACTTAAGGACAGGCAATTCTAGCTAATTTGACTATTCTGAGAATGTTGGTAACGTTTATTTCAGCTTTCGGAGACAGTTGTGATGACTTGGACTTTCTGACTTGTGATTGGCGATACATTATTGGTTCTCCATGCAACCCCAAGGCAAGTATACCTTGCCAACTTGTACAGTATAATTTATATGCATGTTCATTATCTCGCGCTGCTGTTATTTTTCTTACATTCGTGATTGCTTGATTCCATGTTTAATACACTTATCCTGTTGTAGTTCTACTTTACATGTTTCTAGTTGTCCGCACATTCTTGTTCTTTTCTGTTATGCTACTCTATATGTTATACTGAGTTTCATCTGTATTCCTTGATAGAGTCGTGTAGTCCTACACTACGATTCCCTTGACTTGATTATAGCTTGACCTGACTTGACATGACTTGAGTAGGACTTGACTTTGACATTCTATAGATTGTGAGCACTTACCTTGACTACGGTCTATAGGCTTTTATACTAGGATTGGCTACTGTCTTGGTTGTAAGTACTTGTATTGACTGCGATTGAGACACTATAGATTATGAGTACTTGCCTTAGCTGCAGTCTATAGCTTTGACCTATTAGCCAGTTCTAGTATGGCATGCCAGCGTCTTAGGGTCCTTGTGTTTAGATCTTGTATCTTGGTTCATTTTGCCTAGTTGGAAATCCATGATTGTTTCTCACTTTTTTGTATAATTGTACTATTACATGTTGGCTTGTATATTATGTATCTTGCTAGTCCTCTGAGGACCTGATGATCTCTTCAGGTTTAGCGACTGCATGGAGTTAGTTAGCAGGGCAGGATGGTAGAGGATTGCGACCTATGATACAGGTATTTGCTTGTGGTATTTCTTTATTATCTTTTCGTGCTTTATATTCCATATCATGATATACTCTGCTTACTTATAGACTCATATCGTTCTTGGAGTCTAATCGAACAATATGCAAATGGGCTGCAGACTATGACCCATACTTGCTCATTCTTGTTTATATGATTCACGTAGATTGAGATATAGTTTAGATTAGACATGATACCCATGACCTTGACAACTTATACGTACTCGAGTCGGGCTGGAGTTCGCTCGATACGTTGCTAGCTTGCTCACGAGCTCGCGTCCGAAAAGTGGGTGCGGGTCGTGACATATGACTCTTCTTCATTTATAGAACTGTTAGTACATTTAGTCTTATCTTGTTATTTCAAGAATAGCTTACTGCGCTTTATCTCAAGCGTAGGCTGGACATGACTCGGCCCGGCCCAACAATTTGGATAGCGGGTCGTGACATATTTTTAGTGGTGGCCCATGTAGGTCTCTGACTAAATTATTTGGTTACGTTATTGTACCAAGCATACCTACAATTAGGAACTTAAGGCAATTAGACAACATTAGGAATGACGCTTAGAACACCTAGAGGAATACTAGGATTGCAACATAGTAAATGCGTCACATGCTTGCTATTATAAATTAGATTTTGCTGTCTATGATTGTTTACTTTAAAGAGTCCTTATAAGTCCTTTTTATTTTATTTTATTTTAGATGGTGCTAACTCGTTCATCCCAGCATGTCATATCTGAGAATGGCACACTCCTTATCCAGTCAGCTGACAAGTTGATCGGTACACCTCTACCTCCACCTACCATATTCCCTCACTCCACAAATCCACAAACCCAGATGCCTCCACCACTTTCCACATCACTGTCCCAGTAAGACTCGATACTCCCTCTACCACCTATCACTATACCTACCCAGGCTTCCGTCACACTCGACGGGAACCAACCGCTCACTCTGATCCAAGAGTTCCTAACGACCCATCAGGAGCAGACTACCCTACTCCGCCAGAGCATGGAGCATTCTGAGGAACGTACCGTGGTCCCACCACCTGTAGAGCCACGGCAGAGAGCAGGGATAATCAAGTACTTCATGGGTCTGAACCCCAAGGAGTTCTTAGGGACTGAGGGCATAGTTGTAGCAGATGACTGGCTAGACTCGGTAGAGAGGAAGCTCCATGGAGCTAGGTTGCGGAATGACCTCCAGGTCGAGGCAGCGGGGTTTTTGCTGACAGACTTGGCAGGAGTTTGGTTCCGGTTGAGCCGCTATTTGCGAGAGGAAGGGCCACTTGGGATCAGTTCAAGACCCAGTTCAAGAAAAATTCTTTTCGACCACCACTAGGGTAGCCATAGGGCTACGATTCCAGAACATCCAGCAGGAGAACCGTTCTGTCGACGAGTATGCGGCAGAGTTTAGTCGCCTGAGCCGTTTCGCTCCTAGTCTAGTTGCTGACCCAGAGGAGATGACGCGTAGGTTTTGCCATGGTCTAGTTCCAGACATTGGCATTCTTATAGTGGCAAACGGTACGACTGACTACTACCAGAGCCTAGAGTTGGCCTGGAGCATAGACGAGCGTCTTCAGTCTTGCAAGAGGCTGGCTTCTGTACACCTCGAGGGACCGTCCAAGCGTCAGGCTTTCCAGCAGAGAGCACCGATGCTGTACCAGCAGACTTACCGTCCCCTTACATCACATCATCCGACCCCGCCAGTTAGAGCCCCGGGACCCCGACAACAGCAGAAGGGAGATTTGTGTGCATTATATAAGAGGGTAGGCCATGACGCTTCCATCTGCAGAAAGAGGTTGGGGCAGTGTTTAGCTTGTGGGTCTGCCACCTATCAGCTTTGGGACTGCCCAGTATCCAAGGTATCTAGAGGGCCGCTTCCGACTCAGCAGCAGAGGTTTGGGCAACATCTGCAGCAGCAGAAGGGACCTCAGGGGAAGACTTATAGTCTAGCTCTTGAGCCAGAGCCGGAGCAGGTTTCGGAGCCAGATTATTTGGCTGACGTCATCACAGGTCATGTTTATTTGCATACTTTTCTAGCTCTATGCTTGTTTGATTCTGGTGCATCTCATAGCTTTCTGTCATTAGAGTTTATGCATAAATACCATTTAGTAGCTACACCTACCGAGGAGATGAGTAGAGTAATGATGGGAGGCGGACCAGTGCCCATTAGAGCCATTTATAGATGCTCTATTACTATAGCCGGGAGAGAGTTCAGGGGACGTTTCTTTGTGATGCCACTCCCCGGTTATGATATCATATTGGGGATGGACTGGCTTTGCTATGCCCATGCAGCTATAGACTATCATGAGGGTATTGACACAAAGTCACAGTCAACCAAATATTGATAACATTGACTAAATAATACTTGTAATAATTCAATACGACACACGACGACTACATCCAGCTCAAGCCAGACGATAGCTCAGTTTTTATAATTGCAGTCATTTTTTAAGTCTGTACTTTTATATTTATTGAGTCTAGAATGATTGTAAGCTGAGTTGTGCTGAGCTCTTGAGACTAAACCCATAACCTATCCAAAATCCATAAAGCTCCACATCCAAAATAAGCTCATTGGACCCTTAAACCCATTCTGTGCTCTGGAGACAGAGTTCGGGCCGAACTCTGCCTCCACACAGAGTTTGGGCCGAACTCTGTCCCCTAAAAATTAGCAACCTAATTTTTAGGGTTGGCTGGTTGCTAGTTGTCTAACGGCCAAATTTTTTAAAATTCCTACCAGAATTCTGGCCGAATTCTGCCTGATAAAAATCTATAAATAGGCCAAGAATTCTCTCATTTTCATTCATCCAATCTTCTCTTCTCTTCTCTCTTAAGCTCAATATAAGCCATACCCTTCTTCATCTACTAGCCACAAGCTTCCTAAGTCTCAAGTGCTTAGCATCTTTCAGTTAGGAGTCTTGTGCAAGAGTTCAAGAAGTAGCTTGGAAAATTCCAAACATCGCCACTGCGGTCCTTTGTAAGAAGTTGACGTAGTCTTCTGAAGAAAAGGCACGGGATGTAACTACTATTTCACAAATAGTGGATTTAATCCTGAGCTAGAGTTCACAGGCCTAGGCTAGTCCTCCACGAGGGAAACCAGGTTAAAATCGGCTGTATTTGCGTATGCTTTCTTGCTCCTCATTTATTTTTTCGTATTTACTCTGATTATTTTTAGATTGTGAAAGAATTTAATTTTTAATTGAATATTATCGTTATAAACTCTATTCACCTCCCTCTACAGTTGCCATCTGTTCTTCAATTGGTATCAGAGCTCTATTCTCTTTACAAGGACTTACATCCTAGAGCTGATCCATAGCAACCACACAATTCTCGATTTCCAATCACGGTGAAGGACAGTCCACTCATAGGCCTCCACTATTTGATGGAACTAATTACACGTATTGGAAATCAAGGACGAACTTTTATCTCAAGTCGCTAGACTTTGACCTGTGGACTATCGTCACTGACGGTTACAAAAAGCCCGCCAGGATAGTTGTCAATGGTGATCTTGTTGAAAAATCACATAAAAAATATTCTGACGAGGAGGAAAAATAGGCAAGTCTAGATGCGAGAGCTATTAATGCTTTATTCTGTACTATAGACATGAATGAGTTCAACAGGGTATCTACATGCACCACATCTCACGAAGTATGGAGACTCCTCGAAGTGACGCATGAAGGAACCACCCAGGTCAAGGAATCAAAGATAAGCCGTCTCACTCAAGAATATGAGGCTTTCAAGATGAAGCCAAATGAGACGATCACGCAAATGTTCACAAGATTCCTTGACATTATCAACCCCCTGTCTTCGCTCGGCAAACAATATTCAAATCACGAAAAGATCCGTAAGCTACTTAGGGGGCTTCCAAAGATTTGAAACCCTAAGGTAACAGCCATCATTGAAGGAAATAATCTCACAACCATGTCCATGGAGACCTTGATGGGAAAGCTAATGACTCATGAGCTTGACCTCAAGGACTTCGAAGAGCCTGCTCCTAAGGCTAAGGAGATCGCACTCAAAGCTCACCGACGAAGGGCTGAACCCGAAGAGATGGATGATGATGACTCAGAAGATGATCAAGCCCTTATGGTCCACAACTTCAAAAAATTCCTTCGCTTCAATCGAAGAAAGAAGGAACCACAAGAAGATGGCGAAGAAGAGCCCATCTGCTACGGTTGCAAGAAGACTAGACACGTCCAAAAAGATTGTCGATTCTTGAAGAAGAGCAACCGCTATGAGAAGCCATACAAGAAGACTTTCTCAAAGAAATATGCCAACACAAGCATTTGGCATTAAAGCAAAGCTAGTGACTCCGAGGAAGAAAAGGACTCTCCTCAAGATACGACCAATGTGTGCCTAATGGCAACGTCCGACAAGGTATCAAATGAAACTCTTGACGACTTCACTTTTGATGAACTTGGCGATGCTTTCACCGATTTACTTAGTGATCACAAAAAGGACATTGGTAAATACAAACACGCCAAGAACAAAATCAAAAGTCATGAAGTCGAAATACAAAGACTTTCTCTATTACTTGATAACATTAGAGACACTTCACCCACGGATGTCACTAATGGGGTATCTAAGCTTAAAATAAGCTTACATAATGCCGAAGCACGTATTGAACAACAAACACAAGAAATCACATCACTCAACATGGAGCTTGCAGAAGAAAAGAGTAGACACAAGATTTCTATTACTAAGATGCATGGTTTGAATGCTAAAGTTACTGAACTGCAAGCTGTCTCTAAGAAACTAGAGACTAAATTGGGAAAACAGGTTGCTCAACCTCAAACCCAATCACATGAGACACACACAAAGCATGAAACCACTCATACTAGTCAACCACGTCATCCACATGCTGCTCATAATCACACTTACATGTACACACACTTTCACAAAGGATACAAACCACATGTACGTAGAAATAATTATCATATGTCACACAATCATCATGCTACATTTAGATACAATCATCACAATGTTGCACAAAGACACAATCAATATCACTCTACATATAAAAATCATCACCATGCCATACCATATAGACAATATTACTATGCCACTCCACATCACTCTACACATAGTCATAATCACCATGCTAATTCTACATATCTTTATACTCATCACTCTACTTATAGACATCATCAGCATGCTCCTAATATAAATAGGAATGCTACATGTACTTATTGTGGTTTACAAGGACACATTTTACCACAATGTAGAATTAGAAGATTAGTAGATAGAAAGATATATGCATGGTTTCCAAAAACTAACTCTTCAGGACCCTCCAGAACTTGGGTACCAAAGGTCACATCTACTCTTGATGTAGGTGGACCTTCCCTCCTCAACTAAGAGTAAGTGGATTCTCGATAATGGATGCTCGTGGCATATGACGGGAGACGTAAATCTTTTCGTATCACTATCGATGAAAAGAGAAGGATATGTATCCTTCGGCAACAACCTAAAAGGTTATATTATAGGTAATGGCAATATTGGTTATCCTCCCTCTCCCGTAATAAAGGATGTCTGTCTAGTGACCGAGTTAAAGCATAACCTGCTCAGCATTAGTCATCGTGCTGACCATGGATATGACATTAACTTTGGACATAACAAATGCCTTATTTATGATAGGTCAATGGGAGACTTCGCTTTTGAAGGGGTAAGAGAGGATAATATTTATATTTTCTATTTGTCTAGAAATACGAACAATGCAGGTAGATGCCTATATGCTCATAAAGATGAACGATTACTGTGGCATCAGCGTCTTGGTCATGCCAACATGGATACTATATCCTGGCTATCGACCAAGAAGCTAGTTAGAGGCTTGCCCGATATCACATTCAAAAAGGATACGGTATGTGCCGAATGTGAGTTGAATAAGGCAACCAAATTCTCTTTCCATTCTATAAACTCTCTAAGCACTACTAGACCCTTACAACTACTTTATATGGATTTATTTGGCCCCAGTAGAGTAGCCAGTCTTGGTGGAAAACTCTATGTCTTTGTTATTGTTGATGACTTTTCAAGATTTACTTGGGTTTTCTTTCTTACACATAAAAGTAATGATATTTCTGTTTTCAAGATTTTTATTAAGAAAGTTCAAAACGAAAAAGGCTACATGATTACTCGAATCCGAAGTGATCATGGAGGCTAGTTCAAAAATTCTGATTTTGAAAAGTTTTGTGATTTTAATGGTTTTGATCATGAGTTTTCTTGTCCAAGAACTCCTCAACAAAATGGTGTTGTGGAGCGAAAGAATAGGACTCTTGGTGATATGGCCAGAGTCATGTTGAACAAGTTTTCACTTCCGAAATACTTTTGGGTTGAAGCTGTGAGTACCGCATGCCACATTTTAAATAGAGTGCTTATTCGTCCTATTACGAAGAAAACACCCTATGAGCTTTGGTTCGGAAGAACCCCAAATATTTCTTATTTTAGAGTTTTTTGCTGTATATGTTTTATCCTTAACACCAAAGACAACTTAGGCAAATTTGATGCCAAAGCTGACGATAGTATTTTCCTTGGCTATGCTGCCAAGAGCAAGGGATATAGAGTTTTTAACAAACGCTCATTAATTGTGGAAGAATCTACAAATGTGACTTTTGATGAAGACAACAGTGCAGCAGCTACTCTTGATGATGATGTTGAGCCATCAACTTCTACTCTAATAAATACCACAACCGAAACTAATTCTCTGGAAGGCTTGCCAAAGAAATTCTCTTTCAAGCCATCACACCCAGAAAATTTGGTGATCGGTGAGGTGTCATGTGGAGTAACTTCTAGATCATCATTAAGAGACTCTATTGCTAGCACTGCCTTTATTTCACAAATTGAGCCGAAAAATATTTTAGAAGCTTTCAATGATGAATTTTGGATTTCTGCTATACAAGAGAAACTCAACCAATTCGAGAGGAGCCAAGTATGGGAACTCGTTCCTAGACCGGCCAATCACTCGATTATTGGTACTAAATGGGTTTTTAGAAACAAAGTGAATGAAGATGGTTCAGTCACACGCAACAAAGCTCGTCTAGTAGCCCAAATATACAACCAAGAGGAAGGTATCGACTACGATGAGACGTATGCTCCTGTTGCTAGATTAGAATCCATTCGGATGCTTTGCGCATTTGCAAATTTTCAAAATTTCAAATTATTTCAAATGGATGTTAAAAGTGCTTTCTTGAATGGATTTATTAAGGAGGAAGTTTATATAAAACAACCCCCTGGTTTTGAAAATCACAAATTTTCCGACCATGTGTTCAAGCTAAAGAAAGTGTTGTATGGCCTCAAACAAGCCCCTAGAGCTTGGTATGAACGGCTAAGCAACTTCTTGCTTGAGAAAGGTTTTTCAAAAGGGAAAATTGATACTACACTTTTCATAAAATCCTTCAAAGACACTATTCTTTTAGTACAAATATATGTAGATGATATTATATTTGGTTCTACTGATGAAACCCTTTGTCAAGATTTTGCCAAGTGTATGCAGACCGAGTTTGAGATGAGCATGATGGAAAAGCTTAACTACTTTCTTGTGCTGCAAGTCAAACAAATGTTTAATGGAACCTTCATCTGTCAATCGAAGTATACAAAGGACATGCTGATGAAATTCGACCTTTACAACGTCAAACCAATCAGCACTCCTATGGCTACTTCAACCAAACTCGAACCAGATGATAGCAGCAAATCCGTAGATCAACGTAAGTATTGTGGTATGATAGGCAGTCTACTTTACCTTACTGCTAGTCGCCCTAATATTATGTTTAGTGTTTGCCTGTGTGCTAGATATCAAGCAAATCCTAAGGAATCACACATGACCGCGGTTAAGCGTATCTTTCGATACCTTAAGGGTACAGTTACAGTGGGCCTATGGTATCCCAAGTCAACATCATTTGACCTCATTGGTTACTCGGATGCTGACTTTGTCGGATGCAAGGTCGACCGTAAAAGTACGAGTGGTACGTGTCATTTATTAGGAAAAGCTTTAGTCTCTTAGTTTAGCAAGAAGCAGAATTCTGTCGCACTATCCACAACAGAAGCTGAATACATCGCTGCTAGGCGTTGTTGTGCACAAATTTTGTGGATGAAGCAAACCCTTGAAGACTATAATTTATCTTTCATGCATATTCTAATCTTTTGTGACAACACTAGTGCTATAAATCTTCCTAAGAACCCCATTTGTCACTCACATACGAAGCACATTGAAATACGTCACCACTTTTTGTGTGATTATCAGCAAAATGGCAAGATTAACTTAGAATTTATTGACACTGATCATCAGTTAGCAGACTTCTTCACAAAACCATTATCCGAAGAGCGCTTCAATTTTCTTTGTCGTGAACTTGGAATTTAAGATGAAGCTGTTGTAAATTAAGATAAACCTGCGTAAATATCGAGTATATCATGATTCTATTATGATGAACTTGCTATGGGTACAAGCCGAAAGGGTCCTTCTGATAACAAGGCATAAAAGCCTAAGCGACACGGTGCACTAGTCCTCAGGACTACCGCTAGATGGGATCCGGCCCCTGCAGCTAACCCATGGCAGCTTCAAAATATTGAATTATGATATAATTCCTTGTTTATTAGATGGTTCATTTTTATTTATCACATACAGAAATACTAAATTTTCAACTTCATATTGATGCTTCAAACTCACTATCAGTTATTTTTGTTTACCTATTGGATCTTTTCTGTAATTATACTCATATCTTATATTGGTTTTTCTATTACTTAACTAATATTTTTCATTTTCTGTCTGATTCCTGTTCTGTGACCAGGACCCGAAATTCGGGCCGAACTCTGCCCCTACCAGAGTTCGGGCCGAATTCGGCCTGACTGTTCCAGAACCGGGAACAGTCTCAGTCGTTGATCTAAAATAAGATCCAATGGTCAGTATTTTGTCCGACCAAGAGAAACCCTTCCCCTATATTCGGTTTCTCTTCCCTCTCCTTCCTTCTTACCACCTTTTCCACTTCTCAAACACAATTCACTCAAAACCCTAACCCTAATTTCTCCTTTCTAGAGCTCCATTCTTTCCCAAACTAAAGGAGAAGGCTTGTTTTCAAATTATCTTTCATTGTTCATTACTAGTTTGAGGTATAATTCCTTACTTTTTTATATCTCAATTTCTTTCATCATCCATTGTGTTATGGCTCCACGTTTGCTCAACCGCGGAAAGAGACTTCGAACCGAGGGCGCATCCTCGTCGAATGATCCTCCTTCCGTTGCAACCGCCCGTTGCACCACCCATTGCACCGGCCATTGAACAACAACCACCAATCCATCCGTTGTTCAATCCTCCACGTCCACATGATCCAAACACTTACGATGACCGAATTTTTGTATCACTAAACGCCTCGAATTATTGGTTTAGTGATTTTCGGACACGTCCAGTGTTTGCGGGACACCCCATCAACTTTACTATATTCTCACAATATGTTGCACTATTTCATGACCTTTGCCTTGATGAACTTGTTACCACAAATTCCGTTATTTATCGTACTGCCATTCAAATGTTTTACTGCAACTTAACCCATGATGACACTCATATTTATTCACGAGTTGTGGAAATTGATATCTCCTTTGATAATTTTGAATTGGCCGAATATCTTGAACTTCAAGAGCCAAATTCTTGGAAAAAAAACTTGTTGAAGCTAGATCATTTCAATTTCCCGAAGGAATTTCACTTGAAAGTTTCAAGGACGACTTGTGTAGCCCTAACACACGTCCTCGTAAGCTTCTGGCGAAATTCCTCAATCCTTATTTCTATAAGCTTCATCAGATCATTTTCAACACCATTCTACCCAAAGCGGGTTCTACCGACGAAGTCACTTATTTTGAGATCTCAGCATTATACCATCTCCACTTCCATGTTCCCTTTAATCTTTCACGCACAATGATGGATTGGATGATCAACAGTAGGAAGAAATCAGGATCTTTGGTTTATGCATTATACCTTCCTAAGATCTTTCGTGCGTTTCATGTACCCCTTGATGGGTGTCTATTCTTACCTGCCCCTGCCTTCCTCTCTAAGGCAAGAAGGCTTCAGGCGGCCATGGCTCACCAGTAGTGTCTGAGCATTCTGATGATGAGCCAGACGCTCCTCCTCTTGGACAGGATCCTCCTCCTCCTGCCACTCTTGAGTCTCTTCAGGCCATGCTCCGAGATCGCTTTACTTTGGAGGACGATCGTTGGACTCAGCTGGATTATCGGACCACCTTGCAGATGAGTGCTATCAGCAACTCGCTGCAAGACATCCGGTATTCCATGTCTCGCCATCCTACCATGCCCACTCCTATGGAGCGAGACCCCGATCGTGAGGGATTTCGTACTGATGACCCTTGGGTTCGTCGCTATATGGATCCGGATGCGACATTTGTGGACCCACGTCGCTCCTTTACTGATCCATCGGACGGTGCCGGGCCCTCTCATGCTCGATGATGGATATGGACTACTCTTGATGGTACTACTGAGGATCTTAGACTATGGTTTATACATTTTGCTTTAGTTGCTTTTATGTATTTCGTTTGTAGTAGACTTATTATGAGTTATGAATTTTGAGACTTTGGTAGTTCTATTATCATTTTATCTGTCATTATGACTCTTGAGACATTTGGTCATTATCTTAGTTTATATGCAGTTTCTTCTCTTTTGGGTGTGTTTGCCAGTTATTAATTATTATCTCATACTGCTAAATGCCAAAAGGGGGAGATATGTGTATATTCTGTTTCTTTTTGGTTTATATATGCTTTTGGAAGAATATTCTTAACAGGCCAACAAGAATCACAGCATTGTTTATGGGGGAGCTATTCTTAAGCTCGGCACTAATTATGGGGGAGCTATATACTTTTGTCGCCTCATGTGTCCAGGTATGAATATTGAATATACAATTATTATTTTTGTCAATTATCAATATGGGGGAGATTATTGACACAAAGTCACAGTCAACCAAATATTGATAACATTGACTAAATAATACTTGTAATAATTCAATACGACACACTTCGACTACATCCAGCTCAAGCCAGACGACAGCTCAGTTTTTGTAATTGTAGTCATTTTTTAAGTCTGTACTTTTATATTTATTGAGTCTAGAATGATTATAAGCTGAGTTATGCTGAGCTCTTGAGACTAAACCCATAACCTATCCAAAATCCATAAAGATCCACATCCAAAATAAGTCCATTGGACCCTTAGACCCATTATGTGCTCTGGAGACAGAGTTCGGGCCGAACTCTGCCTCCACACAGAGTTCGGGCCGAACTCTGCCTCCACACAGAGTTCGGGCCAAACTCTGTCTCCTAAAAATCAGCAACCTAATTTTTAGGGTTGGCTGGTTGCTAGTTGTCCAACGGCCAAATTTTTGAAAATTTCTACCAGAATTCTGGCCAAATTCTGCCTGATAAAAACCTATAAATAGGCCAAGAATTCTCTCATTTTTATTCATCCAATCTTCTCTTCTCTTCTCTCTTAAGCTCAATATAAGCCATACCCTTCTTCATCTACTAGCCACAAGCTTCCTAAGTCTCGAGTGCTCAGCATCTCTCAGTTATGAGTCTTGTGCAAGAGTTCAAGAAGTAGCTTGGAAAATTCCAAGCATCGCCACTGCGATCCTTTGTAAGAAGTTGACGTGCTCTTCTGAAGAAAAGGCACGGGGTGTAACTACTATTTCAAAAATAGTGGATTTAATCCTGAGCTAGAGTTCTCAGGCCTGGACTAGTCCTCCACGAGGAAAACCAGGTTAAAATCGGCTGTATTTGCGTATGCTTTCTTGCTCCTCATTTATCTTCCGCATTTACTCTTATTATTTTTAGATTGTGAAAGAGTTTAATTTTTAATTGGATATTATCGCTATAAACTCTATTCACCCCCTCTAGAGTTGCCATCTGTTCTTCAGAGGGTAGTATTCTGTTCAGTCCCCCAGGCACAGCACCATTCAGTGTTAGGAGGACAGGACCGGAGATCAGCCTAGAGCTGAACTGTTGTACGACAGTTGGGGAGGTAGCACCGTCACACCCTATCATTAGGGAGTTTATGGATGTATTTCCAGAGGATCTTCCAGGACTTCCGTCTGACAGAGATGTGGAGTTCACTATAGATTTAGTACCGGGTTCATCACTAGTATCCCGGGCTTGCTATAGAATGAACCCCAAGGAGGCCGTAGGTTTGAAAGAGCAGATTGATAACCTGTTGAAAAAGGGTTTCATTCGATCTAGTGCTTCTCCATGGGGAGCGCCAGTGCTCTTTGTGCCTAAGAAAGATGGTACAGTTCGGTTGTGTATTGACTACCGGGTGTTGAATGCCATCACCATTAAGAACAAATATCCTCTGCCCAGGATAGATGATTTGTTCGACCAGTTGAGCAGGGCGAAAGTGTTTTCCAGGATAGATTTGAGATCCGAGTACCACCAGGTGAAGGTCAGGGCAGCAGACATCCAGAAGATGGCGTTCAACATGAAGTACGGGCAGTTCGAGTTTCTGGTGATGCCATTTGGTCTCACAAATGCGCCATATGTCTTTATGAATTTGATGAATAAGACATTTTACCAGTATCTGGATAAGTTTGTCGTAGTGTTTATCGACGACATCCTGATATACTCGAAGATGCCGGAGGAGCATGCAGAGCACTTGCAGACAGTTTTGGGGATTCTTAGGCAGGAGAGATTGTATGCCAAATTATCGAAGTATGAGTTCTTTTTAGACCGAGTAGAGTTTCTCGCCATGTAGTTACTGGAGAGGGAATCTCGGTGGATCCTAGGAAGATTGCTGCAGTTGAGACATGGAAGGCTCCGATGTCAGGTTCAGAAATCAGGAGCTTTTTGGGTTTAGTCGGCTATTATAGGAAGTTCGTCCAGAACTTTGCTAGGATAGCTGAACCCATGACGAAGCTGACGCGAGAGGACGCAGAGTACATTTGGTCAGAAGACTGCCAGGCAGCGTTTGAGGAGCTGAAGAGGAGGCTGACGACCGCTCTAGTTCTGACATTACCTTCAGGATCTGGAGGTTTCACCATATACAGCGATACTTCGGGAAAGGCGCTAGGATGTGTCCTACAGCAGTATGGGAAAGTAATTGTTTATGCATCTAGGCAATTACGGACTCATGAGCGGAACTTTCCTACCCATGACCTAGAGTTAGCTGCGGTGATCTTTGCACTCAAGTTATGGAAATATTAATTATACGGAGAGCGTGTGGAAATCTTTACTGACCACAAGAGCTTGAAGTATGTGTTCACGCAGAAAGAGCTGAACATGAGGCAAAGGCGATGGTTGGAGTTGATGAAGGACTTCGACATCGATTTACAGTATCACCCCGGGAAGGCAAATGTAGTGGCGGATGTACTGAGCAGGCATCCGATGGCATGGTATCTGATGATAGATCGACATTTGCGGGAAGATCTGGAGAAGCACGGTATCGAGATTGTTCGGCCAGGATCAGTGATACAGATGATGGCGCTTGACATACAGTCAGATTTGATAGAGCAGATCAGGGAGGCACAGTCTACATATGAGAGCCTTTGCAGACTTCGAGCCCAGACTTTGGCTGGATTGCTGGATGGTTTCACCGCAGCAAAGGATGGATCCTTGAGGCATGGCAGCCGATTGTGCGTGCCGAAGGGAGAGCTGATAGAGGCAGTCTTGCAGGAGGTGCACCGATCGAGATATTCTATTCACCCTGGTGCTAACAAGATGTACCGTAACTTGCGGAAACATCTTTGGTGGCACGAGATGAAGAGAGATGTATCACATTTCATTTCAAGATGCCTAGTTTGCCAGTAGGTCTAGGCAGCGCGCCAGAGGCCAGCTGGTCTGTTGCAGCCGTTACCCATTCCCGAGTGGAAGTGGGAACACATTACGATGGACTTCGATTCAGGGCTTCCTCGTTCCCAAGGAGGTAAGGATGCCATTTGGGTCATCGTGGACAGGCTGACAAAGTGTGCGCACTTCATACCCTTCAAGGTGGGACTTTCCATCGAGAAGTTGGCGGAGCTATACATACAGCAGATAGTGCGCTTGCACGGAGTACCAGTGAGCATCGTATTAGACAGAGACAGCAGATTCATATCCTACTACTGGAGGAGCTTGCAGGAGGAGTTGGGCAGTCGGCTCAAGTTCAGTACGGTGTATCACCCACAGACAGATGGGCAGTCCGAGAGGACAATACAGACGCCGGAGGACATGCTGAAGACTTGTGTGCTGGACTTTGATGGATCATGGGAGAGCCATCTGTACTTGGTAGAGTTTTCATACAACAACAGCTACCAAGCTAGCATCGGTATGTCTCCTTTCGAGGCACTATATGGACGACGATGCCGTACACCGCTCTATTGAGATGATGTTGGGGACAGAGTTATGCTTGGGCCACAGATGATCACGGATGCAGCAGAGAAGGTCAGGATGATCAGTGACAGGCTCAGAGTAGATCAGGACAGGCAGAAACACTGGACCGATGCTTGTCGCAGACCGATGGAGTTCGCTGACGGTGATATGGTGCTAATGAAGATATCACCTACTAGAGGGACGATCCGGTTCGGACGAGGAGGGAAGCTGAGCCCCAGATATATTGGGCCGTTCGAGATACTTGGCAGGATCGGAGAGGTAGCTTACAGGGTTGCACTTCCACCCAACCTAGCAGGAGTTCACGATGTCTTTCACGTATCCCAGCTGAGGAGATATGTTCCGGACCCCAGCCATGTGCTAGATCATTCAGAGTTGGAGATCGGACCGAGCCTTGCAGTTTCTGAGCAGCCAGTGGAGATATTAGATAGGAGGAAGAAAAGGCTGAGGAACAAGGTTATACCCTTAGTACGAGTAGCTTGGAGCCGTCACTCTCCGGGTGAATCTACTTGGGAGAGGGAGTCGGACATGAGGTAGAGATACCCTTACTTACTCGATCCAACTGCTGCGAGGGAACCACCCGTTTCCGCTTGATACCCTAGAGGTTAGTTTCGATTATAGCCTTAGTCATTTGTTGCATTGCCTGTTATGTTAGAAATTGTAGGATCTTCAATCCTTGTGAATTTCGAGGACAAAATTTTCTAAGGAGGGAAGACTTGTCAGCCCCTATTTTTCAAAATAATTTAATTAGTATTAATTAGTTACTAATGACATGCTTTGATTTAAAATAATTTATTATGATTTTTTGAAATTTTCTAGAATTTTTAAATAATTTTTAAATAATTTTTAAATAGTTTTTAAGTTAAATTATATCATTTTGTAATTAACTAAATTATTTTAATAGCATTTTGTAAATATTTAAATTGTTTTAATAGTAGTTTGTAATTAATTCAAATGTTTTAATTAATTTTTGTAAATACTTAAATTATTTTAATGTCAGTTTGCAAATGTTATTTGCAAACTTAACCTAGGGAGGGACCTAAACCTAAATACCTAAATCCTAGGGACCTAACTGAAAACCTACCTACCCACCCCTGACGACCGCCAACTGCCGACGACCGGCCAGCTGCCCCGCCATTTTCGGCCGACTTCGACCCTAGCCGACTTCCTAACCCTATAAAACGACCCCCCTCACTTCCCTCGACCCACCACCACCACGACCCATCTCAGCCCAGCTCCGCCCACTTTCTCCCCCATTTAGCTTCGCCGTAACCCTAGCTCCGACCAACCCCCCGTCCAGCCTCCACAACAGTCTCCACCTCCATCAACCACCACCCAACGGTTCGCCAGGACGAGCTGAGTCCAGCACCGCCCGAGCGCCACCGCCACGTCGACTCTTCCACCGTCCAACGTCTTCGAGAACCCCCCCGACGCTGGACACATAAGTTGCAGCTTCAAATCGTGTCGTGCGTGTCTCGTTTTCATATACGTGGCTCGCCAGGACACGAGCAGTACGTTGGTATGTCTGGACACGTCCGACTCGACTCGTGCGTGTCGTGCGTGGCCAGGGTACTCCGATTCGCTAGTTTTTTCGTGACCTTAACTGTCAGGTCACGAAACTGTGCTATCGGGTTTAAACTCGTTAACCTAAAATCTATTTCAATCTAAACAAAACCCTATCCCTAACACACAGAGCGGGCTGACCCCCTGGCCAGCCCGACCGAACCCGAGAACTTGACCCCCTTGGGCTGAGTTCGAACCCCCCTGCTGTTCTATTTTATTTTCCTTTTTCTTTTTTGTTTTCTTTGTTTTATTTTATATATATATATATATATATATATTGTATTATACGTATCTATATACTGTATTTGTATATATATATATTTTATATTTAGTACTTTATTATATATATATATATATACAAAGAATATACATATATATATATATATATATATATATATATATATATATATATATATATATATATATATATATATATATATATA